>CAUYQU010018499.1:0-139194 GCA_963574635.1 Cheracebus regulus | reverse complement strand
CCCCCCCCCCCCCCCCCCCCCCCCCCCCCCGCCCAGCATCTTCATGCCTGCTGGGTTCCAGGTGCCATGCCAACACCTGGTGACCAGAGGCTGCCTGTGATCATTGTTGTTTAGAGGCTTTGAATTGTGAGGGACCCAGACTTCTGCTTTGGGGGTATCTTTCTCCAGACATCATAAAAAGCTCAGTTGTTTATTCCCTTGAAAAGACAGTTCTCTTTAACAAGCGCTTTCCTTAAGTCTGAGTTAGAGTAGCATAAGTGTACAGAAATGTAGCTGAGAAAGGAATTGGGCCATTCTAGGTGGAGAAGAACAAGGGCTTGATGAGTTAGGTTAAGAAGCACGTTCCCAGCTCACCATCTCTCCCTCTCTGACTACCTTAGCATCTTGGTCTGTGGTTACCCATCTTGGCTGCACCTATGAATTGGCCTGAGGAGCTTTCAGACCTACAAAGGCTAGATCTGCCTCCGGTCCAGTTCCCCTCAATCAGTCTCCAGGGAGGAGTCTGCCCCTCTTATTTTTAAATAAGCCCCCCCAGGCATTTTGATATACCACTGGGCTGACAGCCACTAACCACCCTCTGCCAGACTCATGCCATGGCAACATTTCTTGGCCTAAACTGGGTTGTCCTTGCATGTATATGAAGTGTAGTGTGGTCATATTGACTTCCAGAAGCCTTCAGGAGATAGATTCAATGTCATCCCCATTGTACAGATGAATAAAACAGAAAATTCATCACATGCTCACAGTCACAGAGCTGGGATGGTGAGCTAGGATTTCAGCCCAAGCAGTGTGAGGTAGCCTCTTTTCTTCCTGCCCTTCCACTCTGGCAGTGCTAAAAAGAGCCTGGGTTGGCTAGCTTGGCTTTGGTAGGGTGTCATCAAACTGACTGCACCCAAACAAGAATAGTTTGACTGAGGGGGCCATGTGACTGCCCTTCTCTAGAGAAAGGGGTTTGATTCTGTAGCTTTTATAAATGATTTTAGTTTAAGGTGAAGAGATAATGAAACTTTCCTTAAACTCTACTAATACAAAATCACATAAAAGGTGTCAGTACCATAGGGTACACAGGGGACCATTTTGCAACAACTTAGATCCTTAAGAAGAATGAAGGATGAAAGTTGTAGTGTTGGTGAGCTTGCACTGGCTAATATGGCAATTAATATAACCCCTTTGGATAAAATAGTCTTTGACTAAATAGACCTGAATTTTTAAGCAGGTAACCCTGTACAAAAATAAGAAAATGTTCCACCCTGCCACCTCCCAGGGAGGGCCAGATGTGATGTAGTGAGTGTGATAGGCAGTGAGGGGAGAAAAAAAAATCCCTCCTTATGTTGACTACATGAGCTGCATGACATTTGTAAAGGGAGATTTCAAGAGGAGGGAGACCAAATGGGTTAGGATAAGAGCCATCTGGAATTTCCTTGTGTTACCAGGAAATATAATACTTACATAAGCTATTAATGGAATGTTTGGAGGTTCAGCATTCATGTTGATATATGTGGAAGTATCTCCATTACACTTGACTTTAGAACCCCCTGGGACAACATGAGTATTTCTCTGGCCTGGGATTATGGAGAGAGGCTTAGGTCAAATGTCAGCTCTTCACTTTGTGGCTGAGTGACCATGGGCAAGTAATGTAACCTTTGAGCCTCAAGCTGTAAAATGGGGATCAATACCACCTCCCTTGCAGACTTGCTCTGCAAATTCAGTACCATTTGAGAGCACTCGGTGCCTTGCCTGGCACATGAATAAGCACTTTCCTTACTTTCCCTCTTGGAGTCTCAGTACCACTCCATGACCAAGCAAGGAGGGCCATGCTTTAAGGGCCCCCTTTTAAACCTTCTGGCCACAAGGTGAAGAGTCCAAGGGGAAGCCCCCATCTAAACCATTCCCAGCATCCTTAAACTCCCTTAAAATGACCTTGTGGTGGCTTCCAGCACTTACAGACCCTCTTCTAGGACCATCCTACTGGAGGCACAGTGCACTGGCAGCATGCCTCTCTTCCCAAGGATGTAGACACAGCTTGGCTTCAAAGCGTGGGGTGTTCACCTGCATGTGTACAAACCCCCTCAAAGTGCAGGGTGGGCCAGGGGGGTCAGCTTTCTCCACACTGACACGCTCTGGTGAGGAGCTCCAAGGAGTTAGAAAGCTTGCCTGGAACCTATGTTTCAAGTTCTTATGAAGGTACATATGTCAAGACAGAAGAGTACGATATATTTTATTTACTGGTTTGTTAGTCCTTGTTCCTTGTCCTGTGAGTGTTAGGAAGAAGCCTGCTACTAGCATGCAAAAATGCTTTCATCCAAATTACTTGACTCTTCATAAAAAAGAAAATTGTGTAATCAAAATAATCTTTTGCCTTTTCAATGAGTTTACCACCTGATTCAGCAGTTTTCTAACATCTTCCCTTGCCTCATTGTAAGTGTTGCCAGAGGGTGCTGGTTCGGTGGCCTCTAGGTTTACACCAGTCCAACTGAATCGGGAGAGGAGTTTTAGCATGTGCGTTGGACTGTCATACCAGAGGTTGTATGCGATTTTAGCTTGGATTAGTGATTCTCTGCCCTGCCTAAATTTAAAATAACTGCAGAACTTCTTAAAAAATATTGCTGCTGGGGTTTCATCCACATAGATGAAATCATCTCTAGGGGTAGGTTCTGGGCATGAGTTTGTTTTTTCTTTAATTTCCCCAGTTGCTTCCTCAGTGAGACAAGGTTGAGAAGCACACCTGCCCCTGTGAGGAACTCAGCCTTCAGAGAGAGCCTGCCCGCCACCTCTCATCCTCCAAAGAGAGGCTGTGGGGTGTCCAGACTTTGCACGCACTGTTGTTGCTCGTTAAGCCTGATGCTGCCACCTAATTAACAGTTGTTTATATTAATTAGTTGCCATATGCATTGAAGGGGGTGGTCCTTTTTGAAGTTTCTAGTTACTGACTATATAAGATTTGGCCTGAAGTGGGACTTCTGGAAACTCAGCCAAGATAACGGCTTCCAGATTCTTCCAGAAGCTTATCTTCCAGGCATAGACACGTAATGAAACAACCCAACTGCAGCTTTTCCATAACACCTTTCACCCTACGGTATCGATGGAACAGGAGGGTATGGACAGGCTTTCCTGGGTTTTTGGTGCTCCTTGTCAGGTGTTAAAACAAAGAGGATCTTTGTGTTTCTTGGAACTGGCCTAAACTTCCACGTTTAAGATTAAGATCTAGGGAAATACATTTCCGTTTGACACCCACTAGTTTCTGATTGTGAAAAGGGTACCAACCTGTGCAATGGCGCCGCAATACGGCCGCGGACTCCAGCCTCTTCAGACGGGTTCCTTTAATTAGGAGAAATTAAGTGGGGCTGCTACATATTTTGAGAATAACACTGTTTAAACTTAGGCAGCCTTAACCACTAACTTAACCGCTGAATTCTCGCTGCTACATGTCTCCTAAATAGATCAGCATAATCTTAACTGGGACTTAAAATGCATCATCTTCGTTCCGGAACTCCGAACCTGCAGCCGACGGGAGCCTTTGGAGGCTTAATGACTTTAATTACAGCGAGAAATATCTTCTCCCGGTGGGGAGGAGCGCAGCCAGTGGCAAGAAGGGCACTTTCCTGGGTCAGAGAAGGCCGGATGGCAGCCCGCCTTGAAAGTCCTGGCCCCCTGGGTTGGGGGTTCGGGGGTGGGGGAAGCAATACTGCTGCAGGGGAGGAGGGACCCTGCGGGGTGGTGCAGGAGCGGGGAGGAGGAGGGCTCCTGGCGCGGGGAGGAGCCGCGGGAAGGGGGATGTTGGCCGCAGGGCCTCGAGTTCTGAGCTATGTTTGTGGCTTCAGCGCTTTGATCTCCTGCCAGGGAAACCTGGAAGGTCAGACCGGGCTGCAGCCAAGCCCCGGAGCGAGGAGCCGGTGGCTGGAGCGGGTAGCACTGCGCCACCCACCCTCACCTCCCAATCCCCCGGGCCTCGTCGGGCAGCCCTGGCCTCCCGCCTCCTCCTCCCCCTTTACCTCTTGTGTGTGGGTCTCCTGTAGGACTTAGATTAAGGGGCTCCAAGTCGTGAAAATAAGCTAGCCAAATGCCCTGCAAGTTTGACTTAGTAAAATCATATATATTGTATATACTTTAAAAGAAACCAGATTTTTTTTTAAGCTGTGTGAGTCCCTTTCTTCCACCCTCCCCACCCCTAGGGTAGTACAAATGACCCAAGAGTCGCAGGTGATTCCCTCTGGTGATTCCCGAGTGTTAGGGTCTAGTTTACCTCCCCACTTCTACCACCCCCCCCCCCTCCGCCCCGTTCCTGGCACCAGGATTTTCTCACCGGTTACCCATGTGCTCTGGTGTGTGACCTCATTTCCTATGGAATGAAAAGTTTCTGTCGGAAAACAGGGCCCTTGGTGAGACAGACCTTGGGAGCCCCCTTGCCCAGCGAGAATGTCCTGTGTCATGCAGTGACTCATGCCTCAAAGAACAGCAGCTGACCAGAATGTTCAAGAGCCTGGTGCCTGGGTGGTCACTACCAAGTGAAGAACTCAAGGAGGAGGAAAGGAAAAAGTGAGGAGTGAGGATTTAAAATCCACTTAGCGGCCTCCAGAGGGAGGGGTATAACAGGACTCAAAAAGCCTGGGCTCTCTGGATGGGGTAGGATCCTCCAAGAGAGACCTGTGGGCGTCAGGCGTGGCCAGTCCCTCGTACCAGCTGGGTGCTCTCCATCGTGTTAACCGCCCCTTTCCCCTCCCTGACCACAGGAGCAGGCCCGGCGGTGACAGCAGCAGAAACAGGGCTGATTCTTGCTGCCTTGCATTTCAGCAGTGACATGTTCCAGGCTCCGGCCTTAGATGGCTGTGTCTCTCAAGCCTATGCTTGGGTCTCTTGTTACCCCAAATTAGGGCACCATTGAGTTGGAGATTTTGAAGCTGTGGTAGAATTTTCCACCAGTTCACCCAGAGAGCCAAGCTCCAGAGCTTCGCACCAGGTGGGGAAGGCAGCCAAACCTGCACTTTCCTGGGGTTGGGCCCCTGTGTGGTGTGGCCATATCTCTCCAAAGGTTGCAGGTTGGACTCCATCAGTCTTTTAGGCTGGAGGAAAGTCAAGGTCCGCTAGTGATAATGGGAGGAGGCTGTAAAAATTCACATCTCTATGCAGCCTGTTCTTGTGGACATGGCCAAGGGCAGTCATCTGGCCAGCTTTCTTTTGGTAAAGGTACTAAGGGAGGCCCCCATTCCTGCTGAATGGAAGGAACAAACACTGCAAGTGGTTGGGCTTGTTTTCTGAGAGCTTTGATATCCAGAGATGAGCACACACAGGGGCCTGGGACCTGATACAGGTCCGCAACAAGGCCAAGCCACTTTTAGTGCCAGGGGTCGAGGTTGGCCAGAGGAGACACAATGTCTACATTTGAACTGACAACCAGTAAAAAGGCTGTCAGAAAATGCTACAGCAGATGGTACCAGTAATAAGAAACCAAATCCTGAGAATCTGAAGTGTGAAGAACGTTGTGTTCCAGGAAGACTTGGTAGAAAGCAGGACTTTCTCAAGAGTCAAAGGGAGGAGACAGGTGGCCTGCTGTGAGCTGGAATCAGTGCTTTCAGTAGCAGGGCCTAGAGTGTTTGATGCTAACCCCTAGGGCAAAAGCTGATCTTTTAGGTTAATCAGCAAACATTTCTTGGCCATTTACCCTGTGCCAGGCCTTTTGCTGGGTTCTGGGAATTCAGCAGGAAAGAAGTCTGACACACTGGCTGCCCGTTAGTGAAGGAGGCATTTAAAGTAAACAATGACAGTGTGACATCATAAGTGCCACAGTGGCAGAGCACAGCATAAGGCCACTGGGCACCAATGCCTGAAGGAATAACACCTGAGCAGAAAGAAGCGATAAAGATGAGCCCTGTGTGTGTGGGGTTGGGAGGGTAATGCACTCCTCATGGTTGGTCTCTGGTTGCCCCAATTTAGGCCACCACTGAGTTTGGGAATTTGAAGAGAACTAAAAGCAGCTCAATCTAGGCTGGGTGTGGTGGCTCGTGCCTGTAATCCCAGTACTTTGGGAGGCCAAGGTGGGTGGATCACCTGAGGTCAGGAGTTCAAGACCAGCCTGGCCAACATGGCAAAACCCCATCTCTACTAAAAATACAAAAAATTAGGTCGGCTGCTGTGGACATGCCTGTAATCTTAGCACTTTGGGAGGCCAAGGAAGGTGAATCACCTGAGGTCAGGAGTTTGAGACCAGCCTGACCACCATGGAGAAGCCTCGCCTCTACTAAAAATACGAAGTTAGCTGGGTGTGATGACACACACCTATAATCCCAGCTACTTGGGAGGCTGAGGCAGGAGAATCACTTGAACCCAGGAGGCAGAGGTTTCGATGAGCTGACATCGTGCCATTGCAATCCAGCCTGGACAACAAGAGCAAAACTCCATCTCAAAATAAATAAATAAACAAATACAAAAAATTAGCCGGGCATGGAGGTGCACACATTTAATCCCAGTTACTTGGGAGGCTGAGGCAGGAGAATTGCTTGAACCCGGGAGGTGGAGACTGCAGTGAGCCGAGATTGCACCACTGCACTCCAGCCTGGGCGACAAAGCAGAGGCTCTATCTCAAAAAAAAAAAAAAGGAACCTCAGTCTAGTTTGACTTACGAGTTCAAGTGTTTCCCCTAATTGCAGCACAGTCATTGGAGAAGGATGGTGCAGGTCAGATCCATGATTGACATCAGTCCCTCTGCTACTGCATAGAGACTGTGCTAGGGAGGGCACCGGGGAGTGTGCAAGATGGGCTGGGTTCAGGAGCTCCCAGAGGAGAATGTTGAGACTCATGTGAGAAATCTATTGTACAGGGTGGCAACAGTGGGGATGAACAAAAATGATAGTTGAATTTGGAAGCCAGAATCAGCAAAATGTGGTAAGCCATTGGGCATAGGTGAAAAGGCAAAAAGGGCTGCAGTTTTGACTTGGACCCGTGGGTGGGCGATGGAGGAGATAGGGTACCTCCTTGAGGAGGGAGCCCAGGTTGTAGGGAAGTAAGGAATGTATGAAGAGCAGACCCATGGCAAGACGCCTTGCATTCACATCTACCTAAGAAAGAAATGACTCACAGATGCCCAGGACAATGTGCTCTGCTGTGGGAATAGCTGCAGAAGTAACTTAGGGACACGAACTGAAACAGAATGCTGAGGCCAAGTCCTGAGAACCAAGCCCTGGGACTCTGGTGCCATTTCGGATTCTCCATGAGCATGGTTTCTGCCCCCTTCCGTCACACTACTTATGTGTAACTCTGTCAGAGAAGAGCCCCAAGTGAACACTCACTTGGATAAGAAGGGAAGAGACCTCAGTGTCCTCATGCTGCTGCTTGCTAAGCAAGATCTCTTCACCCAGGACAGCAGCAAGTATGTTATGACAGACAATTCCAGAAGGTCCTGGCTTATGGATGCCTGGCACACAGCTGGCCTTCTTCAGTAGTTGTCAAGTGGAACTGTATACTTGAATATTTCCATACTGATAACCATCTCATTTAAATTATGGGTGCATATGCCATTTAGTAGTTGGTTTCCAGATCAAAATGTAGTTCTTCTGTCACATCCTTCAGCCTTCCACCTGTGAGTTAATGTGAGGGGGAGTGGGCTAAGGGGATGATACTCCTCTCACCTTGGCATACCACGTGTCATGGAACACTGAGTCCTAAAGCCTGCTCCATGGAAGGGAGAGTGTTAACAGGAGTTGCTGCAAATAGGATTTGTGTCCAAAAAAATCCTAAGATGCTGGGTAAAATAGGAGCCTCTAGCATATTAATGATGTAAATGTCAGGGACAGCTTTGGAATATGCAGCATTTCTCAAAGGACACTGACCAGGAAAATCATTCCCTTAGATGCACTTTGGGAAAGGCTACTATAGAGATATGAGGCAAGTGAACCCACGTTCTTAATTTCTTACCCATTTGCCCTTGGAACTAAATGCACATGCTCTTCCTTATGACTCTCCTGGCCTCTTCAGAGAGGGCTCTACCAGCACCACGTGTGTACTTGGTGAGGACAGGGGTCTGTGACCATGCTTGCTGCTTGCTGCTGTATGAGGTCCCAGGGTCTAAAACACATAGCAATCAGTTAATAACTTGTGGAACAACTAAATTAATAAATGGTTAATGCAAATGGAATTTGACTGTGTTAATTTGAGTCTTAACCATCCCCAGGGCTGTCTGCTTTGTTAGTCTTTTTTTTTTTTTTAAATAGAGTCTTGCTGTATTGGCCAGGCTGGTCTCAAACTCCTGGCCTCAAGAGATCCTCCCACCTCAGCCTCCCAAAGTGCTGGGATTACAGGTGTGAGCCAACACACCCAGCCATGTTAGGCTGCACGGGGTGTACCAATGTGGTCAGTAAGGCTCCCTCCTCGCTCCTGGAAGTTTCTGTTAGTCTCCAGGGGTATGCCTGGCACCCAAGCAAGGCATTTATGTATAGGACTCTATACCCTTTGACTCAGCAGGACCACTCATGGCTATTTTGAGGACAGATGCCACCAGAAATGAATACAAGGAATAAATACAGTACTGTTTATAACAGAGAAAACATAGAAATCCACTACATGCCTGTCAGGAGCTCTGACAGGAGCTCTGAATAACCATATAATGGAATGATACTTATAGATGGCAGGAGGAATGAACATTTTTCCACATCAATGCATATAAATATTGTTGAGTAAATTGTTAAGGGGGGAATAGAGTACAGAACAGTATATGTCCAATGTATTTATTCAAAAAATTTTTTTAAACAGATGGGGTCTATGTTGCCCAGGCTGGCCTCAAGCTCCTGGGCTCAAGCAATCCTCCCTCCTCAGCCTCCCAAGTAGCTGGGATTATAGGTACTCATCCAGCATATTTTAAAGTACATTTTGGCTTGTGTGTGTGTGTGTCTGTAATACATATGCATTTTATTGTTGCCAAGATACGGGTTTAAAAAAAATGGAGGATATAAACCACACCGTTATGTTAAAAGGCTGGCATATAGGGGGTAACAGATGAGTTATTTTTTGCTTTTAATTTCTGAGTTGTTTAAAATTTTTCACATCATGCACGTATTACCCTTATAAATAGCAAAAATTCTAAAGATGATCGTATTTTCAGGGGAAATGCATCACAGGAGTGGTAAACAACAGAAGAGAAACCCTAAGATATTAGAGCTCAGAGAGAGGTGTCTTACCTCTCCTTTGGCTGAGGAGAAGCACCATTAGTTTTATGGAAAAGGCTGCACAGGAACTTGACGTTGAAGGATTAGTAATGTTTGTATTAATATGATCAACTCATTCTGGTTCATTCTAAAGTGTCTTTCTGCCTGTGAAGTATCATGATCTAGAGAGTTATTCTCAAACGGACTTATTTCTCCCTCCCACCCAGCTCATCAACAGGCCACCTAACCCAGAAATTAAATCTGTTGACAAATTTACCTGCATTGTCTGTGCCAATCTATCTATCTTGCCATTTATGCAGATAAATAAGAGTTGGATGGGTATGTAAGGTGGGACATTAAAATTCGATGTGGATTTTATTGAGATTCTTAATAATCTTTATATTCTTTGGCACAGGGCCTATGTCCTGTGGAAACTAGAAATGAAAACTAGTATTTATTCAAATGTAGTATTAATCAAATAAACCAATGTAGTATTAATTAAAATTTAAAAAACTGGAACAACCCAAATATCAGAAATACATGTGTAGAGTATAGAAAAAAAAATCACAGCCATTTAAAATATTTACAAAGAATTTTTAATAACTTAGAAGTTTATGATAAAAAAGCTAGAATGCAAAATTGTATAGGCAAATGCAAAAATGTATAGGTAAAATGCAAAAATGTACAGGCAAAAAAGTCTGCTTGGGGCTCCCAGAAGTCTACAACTTTCTGTAAGAGGTTGAAGACACGTCTTCATGTTAGTGCTAACAGTCCAACTTACTTGGTTATCCTCTGGTCAGGAATGTGGGACAGATGAGATTTTTAGTCAACCTTTGGGTTATTTCCGATTAAATCGTATTCTGTCAAAGTTTTCCTACAATAAAGGGTAGACATTAGGGATACCATATCCAAGAGCTTGACAAAGGAACAAGTAAACAGGTGAAAAATGGAATCTGTACCCCAGAGACTCCCGGTAATAGGTATGGGCATGAGTCCAAGCCCCAAACCAAGTCTGGGTATAACTACCCGCACTGGGGAGAAGGCCAGGTCCATTCCTGAGTGGAATTCCTGGTATGTGGTCGGCTCTAGGCTTCGTGTTTTCCCACCCACAAAGTGGTGATGGGACAGTTCTCAGCATTATTGGTACATTTGCACTGGGACCTTCTAGACTCAATCTTACTAATAAAAGCACATCTTTATAAGAAAACGATATCACATTCACAGTTGGGGAGCTCTTTCTTTTTATCAGTAGTAACCCAAGTATGGTACCAGGCAGACTTGCTTTCATTTATAATAAACGTTGATTGAATAACCATAGGAATGGTAAGTGCCAACCACAGTAGGGCCCTGTCTTCTAGAAGTTGAATTTTGTACTTTGCAAGTGTATTTTAAGGGCGCAAGCAAACTCTTTTGCTACTTGTCTCGATGGCTACAGACATTGTCTAGTCTCGGGTCCTGCAGCCCTGGGAAGGTAAATAAAGGACCGTGGCAACCTTTATTCAGCACTCTACACTGGGTTTCTGGTCACCTGCTGGCTGGTGCCAACTTGCCCTGGTCCGAGCAAGGATGGAAGTAGCAAAGGTGATGAAGGATGTAAAGATACCCTTGTGGGTGAGGATAAGGGGAAGGGCACACAGAGGTCAGCAAGACAAGGCCTTTGGCTGCTTCTGGGAGGCCTTGCCAGAACTTCCCACCTGTTTTCTGCTGTCATGCCCTTCTCTTACTCTTGCATTCCAGGCTGTGCAGTTTAGGGATAACGGCCCTCTCCAGCTACAGCCCAGTTTACCAGGGACATTCATGCAACCATATTCACCAGGCTGCATCTTTCCCATCCTTTCTTTGAAAGGGCCCCATCTTCAGAGTTTTTGGATGTTAAGTATGAGACTTAAAGATCCTAAAGATAGGATTTCTGGTGGTCACAAGACTGTGAACTCCTAACTAAGGTCTAGGTTTGTTTTGAAATAATATTCTGGTCCATGCTTGAGTAAGTAAAATGATGAATGATCTAAGAGAGTGATTGGTTTCAAGGAATATGCCTCATCAATTTTTAAACTGAAAATACAGGGCAAGGGGCAAAGTATGACCAAGTAATGTTCTGTTTCTGGTTTGTTTTTTTTTAAAGGGAGAAGGGGTATGTGTTTCTTTCTCTTTTTTTGAGTTGGAGTCACGCTCTGTAGCCAGGCTGGAGTGCAGTGGCGCGATCTCGGATCACTGCAACCTCTGCCTCCCAGGTTTAAGCAATTCTCCTGCCTCAGCCTCCCGAGTAGCTGAACTACAAATGTGCACCACCACGCCCAGCTAATTTTTGTATTTTTAATAGAGACGGGGTTTCACCATGTTGGCCAGGATGGTCTCGATCTCCTGACCTCGTGATCCACCCACCTCGGCCTCCCAAAGTGCTGGGGTTACAGGCATGAGCCACCACACCCAGCCTGTTTCTGTTTTTTTTTTGTTTTTTTTTTTTAAAGAAAGGGTCTTGCTCTATTGCCCAGGCTAGAGTGCAGTGGCACAATCATGGCTCACTGCAGCTTCAACCTCCTGGGCTCAAGCAGTCTACCTCAGCCTCCCAAGTAGCTGGAACTACAGGTGAATGCCACCATGCCTGGCTAGTTTTTAACTTTTTTGTGGAGATAGTCTTAAGCAATCCTCCTGCCTTGGCCTCCAAAAGTCCTGAGCTTACAGGCATGAGCCACTGCACCTGGTCTGTATTTTTTAAAATCTCCTTTCAGAACAGTATAGTAAAGATATCCTTTTCTAAGTATGGGTTATTCGTGGCCTATTGTATATCCTAAGCTGGCTTCTGACAGGCAAGCTCCCAATAGGATCTTAGCTTGGCTCCCCTCCCCTCCAGTCTTGGTATGTGCAGGAAATACAAACTTATTTAAATAGTAGTTTACATTAAATATAATTTTAAAAGTAAATCACCTGTGTGAGTGAAGCATTTTCTTTCTTTCTTTCTTTCTTTCTTTTTTTTTAAAGATGGGGTTTCCCCATGATGGCCAGGCTAGTCTTTAACTCCTGACCTCAGGTGATCCACCCACCCCAGCCTCCCAAAGTGCTAGGATTATAGCCATGAGCCACCATGCCTGGCGTGAAGGATTTTCTTAAACAAGTTATGTGTCCTTAGATCCCATGTATTAGCCTGGTTGTATTGGAAGTCAAGTGGTTAATGGAATTTAAGCACCTTAGAGATACATATATGTACGTACGTATATGTACACACACACACACACACACACACACACACACACACATGAGACAGGTTCAAACTTCTGGGCTCAGATAATCCTCCCGCCTCAGCCTCCCGAGTAGCTGGGATTACAGGCACATGCAGCTGCAACCAGCTGCCTTATTATTGGCCTGCCCTCTTCACTGTAAAAACCAGAAAATACATCACGATGTCCTAGATTTTGTGAAAAATTTCTTTTGTATCTCTCGACTGTATTGTGCGTCATGATCCTTGAGACCTCCACGTTCTGGTGGAGCAGGGAAGCCTGAACTTTAAAAGGCCACATGGCTAAGTGGCTTCCCTGAGGCCTGCCTCTCCTGGGAAGGCATTCCTTACCCCAGATCCTACAGCCTTTCATCCCACAGCCATTACACTCTCCAGGTGCACGCATCAAAGCACAGGTACTGTGCTCCTGATCTGGACTTATCTGAATTGCACGTTCCCCGAGGGTGCTGTTTGATGTGCTTGATTGTGGAATGAAAGCCAAATAAAGGAATGAGAGGGCCTGTTTATTTCCTCATTTTTAGTGCTTTTCCTCAGGGCCCTTCTATGTCTGGAGAAGGAATTTATGAAAAAGCCTGGGATACCACCTAAGCGGAAAACACCAGCATCTATTTACAATTACATTAACGCTGGCATCCATGAGCCATTGGCCTCAGGCAGAGGAGTCTGTGTCCCTAAAGAGCTGTGTGGATAGCCAGCACGGTGGCTCATGCTTATAATCTCAGCACTTTGAGAGGCTGGGATGGGAGGATCACTTGAGCCTAGGAGCTCAAGACCACCCTGGGCAACATAGAGCTTATCTCTTAAAAAAAAAATTGCCTGGCATGGTAGCATGCACCTGCAGTCCCAGCTACTCAGTAGCCTAAGGCAGGAGGATCATTTGAGCCCAGGAGTTTGAGGCTGCAGTGAGCTATGACCACGCTACTCCCACTTGGGTGACAGAGTGAAAGCCCATCTCTGATAGAAAGATAGCTCTATGGTGGAGGAAGGTGATGCCACCCTGACCTCACACTTTCTCAGCTGTGTCATCAGCATCCTCTCTTCCTGGAGGAGGGTGACAGGGCCATTGCAGTTCTGAGTTGCTTTGACAGCCCACTGCTTCTCAGTCGAGTCGCCAAGACTGAGAATTTGGAAGGGACCCTAGTCATAGCATAGGTGGCCTCCCCAACCCTAACTCACCCTTTTTTTTTGAGACGGAGTCACACTGTCACCCAGACTGGAGTGCTACGATGTCATCTCAGCTCACTGCAACCTCCGCCTCTCAGGCTCAAGAGATTTTCCTGCCTCAGCCTCCTGAGTAGCTGGGACTACAGGCACGTGCCACCACATCTGGCTGATTTTCTGTATTTTTAGTAGAGACAGGATTTCTCCATGTTGGCCAGGCTGGTCTGAAACTCCTGACCTCAGGTGATCCACCCACCTTAGCCTCCCAAAGTGCTGCGCTGGGCTTACAGGCATAAGCCACTGCACCCGGACATCCTCCCACCCACCCCTGCTTTTTTTTTTTTAACGGATGGGGAAACTAAGGCTGAAAGGGATTCAGTGACTTGTCCACTGTTAGCAGCATGCCGGTGGCTGGGGCAGAAATAGCTCCCAGGATTCATGCCTGACTCCTAGTCTAGCAATTTGGTGATGAAACGGTGTGGTGGACAAATCGGCAGAGACTTTAAATGCATTGAATCTCTCTTCAAAAAAAAAAGAGTCCCCTGCAAGACAAGGACAGATTGTCCAGGGTGCCAGAACTTCTTAAACTGCCAAGGAACTATTTGGAAGCAGTTGGTTTGTTGTAAAAGCTATGGGGTGAGACTGCCCTCTAGTGGACCAGTGGAGCCATTGGTCTAGCTGTGTTCTGGGCAACATTGCATTGTCACCCCACGTCAATGTAGAGTGATTATTCCTATTGAAAGGAATTTCAATTTTATTTCTCAAGCACTCTGGCCGATAGTAACTCTGTTGATCTCTAAGTACTAGCCATCATTTGCCCATCTTACAGAAGGCTGGTTTTGCCTTCTGTGCATACACACATTAGAAGTGTCTTACTTCCCTAACAAGATTCAGGCTCCTAAAAGCCAGGGTGGGTATGTATGTATGCATATATGTATGTATGTATGTATTTTGTGGAGACAGGATCTCACTCTGTCACCCAGGCTAGAATGAAGTGGCACAATCACAACTCAGCCTCTACCTCTTGGGCTCAATCAACCTCTTGCCTCAGCCTCCTGAGTAGCTGAGACTACAGGCATGCCCTGCCACACCTGGCTAATTTTTTAGAGATGGGGTCTCACTATGTTGCCTAGACTGGTCTCAAATTCCAGCCAGGCTATATCTTAAGTCTTGTTTCTCCACAGTTTCTACCTTGCTGTCCTCTTAGCTGGACATGGAATTAGAAGGTTCTTTGGGATGGAAAGGAATCCTCCTCCAACCTCCCCCAAAAAGAATCCGGTCACTTTTCATTTGTTCCTAAAACATTCTAATCTAATCTCTCTGATTAGTAGTTCCCCAAGTGGTTGAATCATCTGAATCCCCCAGAAAGCATACAGAACTCAGTTTCCTGGGCCTGACTCCAGCCCTGCTCAGTCTCTGTGGTTTGAGCCAGGAAATCTGCTTTACAAACTTCCCAGTGGCTTTTGATATGTATCCAGGTCTGGCAGGCAACTGCTTCAAAACCCCATTTATAATTATTTTTCACAGCTCCCACCACAGACAGTGTCTCCAGAGGTCTTCAGCTTGTGTCACTTACTAAAGTTAACCATTTTGAGACTCATTCAGAAATACTCAATATATTTTTCTAACTGGGTGACAGGGGAAGGAAGAAGGAACCACATGAGATGGACCAAAGGCATTTGCTTTGGTTGCCAGTGGCTCTGAAACAGGAAATACTAAGACCAATACCTCTATATTGACTGGGCAGGTTGTTGATGTATAGGCTGTTTTCAGTATTTGGGCTGGATAGGAATACAAAAGTTTAAGTAATCAATTTCAATTATGTATTTTCTCCTATTCTTTTTTTTTTTTTTTTTTTTGAGACGGAGTCTCACTCTGTAGACTAGAGTGCAATGGCGCGATCTTGGCTCACTGCAACCTCCACCTCCTGGGTTCAAGCAATTCTCCTGTCTCAACCTCCCAAGTAGCTGGGACTACAGGCATGCGCCACCACACCCTGCTAATTTTTATATTTTTAATAGAGACAGGGTTTTGCCATGTTGGCCAGGCTGGTCTCGAACTCCTGACCTCATGATCCACCTGCCTCAGCCTCCCAAAGTGCTGGGATTACAGGTGTGAGCCACTGCACCCAGTCATATTTTCCCCTATTCCAAGTCATCTGACCTCACCAATACCATACAAGGTAGGTGAAATTGTCCTCCTTAAAAAAAAAAGTTTTTAAATTGACAGATAATAATTTTACATATTCATGGGGTACATAGTGATATTTCGATAAATACAAGGTATAATGATCAGATCAGAGGAATTAGCATATCCATTATCTCAAACATTTATCATTTCTTTGTGTTGGAAATGTCCTCCTTTTAGCTACTTGAAACTATATATTATTGTTAACTCTAGTCATCAATTCCCTTCTTTATAGATGGGAAAATTGAGGGTTAGGAAAGTGAGGGTTAGGAAAGTAACATGCCTGAAGTCACATAAGTTGGTAACTGTCAGATTCTGCATTTGATTACAGGCCTGATTGCCAAGGCCAGCTTTCGAAAGGTAAGAGGACCAGAGGACCAACCTGCTCTTTTTTACTCTGGCAGGCCAAGCGAGCAGTACAGCGGGGAGCCACTGCAGTCATCTTTGATGTGTCTGAAAACCCAGAAGCTATTGACCAGGTAAACTCCTCAGGCCATGCCAACACTGCAGCCTCCCTGAGAAAGGCACTTCCTTTATTGAGCTTGGCTTGTCCCGGTCATGTCACCCTCATCTCAGGGCGTTTGCTCTTGTCTTCTAAAGTTAGATGTCCACTTTTGGACATAATCCCCAAGGGAGATATACTGGGAGAGGTTAAGAGCCAGGGAATTCGGGCACAGGGGGCATTTTTTAAGACCTTTCTGGGCCTTCTGCTTGCCTGGTTCATCCTAAAACAAGCATCATTCTCAGCCTTGCTCCTCTGGAAGCTCCAAGGCTGTAATGTTGGAAGAGTTGGAGGATTCCAGACAGATATTCAGTGTTCCCTCCCTGCAGCGTTTCCTTGTCTCTACTGCTTTTCAAAGTAAGCACACCTTTTAACCAGGGCCCTCTCTTCTTCCTTAGCTGAACCAGGGCTCGGAAGACCCGCTCAAGAGGCCAGTGGTGTATGTGAAGGGTGCAGATGCCATTAAGCTGATGAACATCGTCAACAAGCAGAAAGTAGCTCGAGCAAGGATCCAGCACCGCCCTCCTCGAGTGAGCCTCCACACTGTTTGACCCACGCTGGGGGCCTTCTCTGCTACTACCTGTCCCTTTATTTCCCTTGGGCTCTGGACTTTCATTCCTTTTTCTGTCTGAAATGCTGGCATATCCCCAGGTTCCTGGAGGTTTAGCTCAGCTATTGGACTCAAGGCCAGGGAGAAATTTTACTCATGGTCCTTTAGAGCAAATTTGAAAAATCCTACCAGAAATAGATGCTTTTGTACAAAGATGTCTCTGGCCTCTTCCACCTGACATTCCCTCTTGGTGATCTCTCATCTTTTCTTTTCCGTCCCATCTCCCTCTGAAAGGCAAACTGAGGAGGATTGAAGGGATGGGGCACCCAGCACTTGGCCTCCTGTGTCTTTGTACTTCCATCTGACTTAGACACTAGAGAAAAGGCTTGTACTTCCTTCTTCCTGTAGAGTAGTTTACCTTATTGAAACTACCCAAGTTAATTTGGGTCTGGAAAAGTTAGCTTTCAACTGGGATTGAGTTTGACGGCTAACGAATAGCATCTGCATCTCTTAAGTATGTGGAGGAGACACTGCTGGCCACTAACTCTTAACTGGCCTCTTCTGCTCAAACCTCAAGCTGAAGAATTCCAGGAACCTTGGGCTGGTGCCCTGTATTGGTATTATTTCCTCCTCTCCAATATTGGGACATTTCCATGTAGGATGATTCTTTCCCATGCACAACATATCCAGATACATGCAGCATTGACTTTGCAAAGCTCTTTTCCCATTGGCCAAATGCACATCCCAGATAAGGTGGCTTCGAGGTTTTAGGAGGTAGTGTGCTATGAGGGAAAAGGTAAGAACTAAAACTAGAGGGAGTTTGCAGAACTGACTTGCTGGCTTCATTTTAAAGGAAAGAGAAAAAAAAAGAACGCTTTGGTAAATATGACTCATTGTAGTGGAAGCTGATATTTGTGGAAGCAGCATACAATTTTCTGAGTTGTTGTAAACCATTAATTATATGGTTAGTAATCACTGTTCCCTCAAAACATGACACTCACTCTTTTGTCCTATAAATGTGATTATTTGTGTTTATTTGGAAGGGCCTTTCTTACCAGTTACAGCCAACTTTGCTATATTCTACAGGGAGCCAGGCTTTACCAACAGAGTTCCCTTGGCTCTTGGAGGGCCTGGCTGAGATCAATGCAGGCCTCCCCTGGCCACACCGAAGGCAGTGCCTAGGGAACACACCATGTGCATGTGAGCAGAACCCCAGGAGTTTCCTGCAAACTGAGGGGAACCTCACCCTGGTCACCCCATCTTGATCCTGACCAAGCTAGGATAGCCCATGTGCTGATTACCAGGCTGGAGAGAGGCTATGACTCACTATGTCTGTGTTCCATTCCAGCAACCCACTGAATACTTTGACATGGGGATTTTCTTGGCTTTCTTCGTCGTGGTCTCCTTGGTCTGCCTCATCCTCCTTGTCAAAATCAAGCTGAAGCAGCGACGCAGTCAGGTAGTGCCTCTGTGTGTAGCCCATGAGCAATAACCACTGTTGCCCCAACACTGGGGAAAACCGGGACTCTCCTCACCTTATTTTTTGATGGTGCAACATGGAGCCTCACAGCTGTGGACTCTGAGCTCCACAGCCTGTTCCCAGTGGCCTACAAACACCAAAGATGGAAAAAAAATAAGAGCAAACTAGGCCAGGCACCGTGGCTCATGCCTGTAATCTCAGAACTTTGGGAGGCCAAGGCAAGCAGATCACTTGAGCTCAGGAGTTTGATGCCAGCCTGGTCAACGTGGCAAAATCCTGTCTCTACAAAAATTAGTTGGGCATGGTGGCGTGCACCTGTAGTCCCAGCTACTTGGGAAGATGAGGTGGGAGGATCACTTGAGCCTGGGGGCAGAGGTTGCAGTGAGCTATGATCACACCACTGTACTCCAGCCTGGGTGACAGAATGAGACACTATCTCAAAAATTTAAAAAAAAAAACAAAAAAACAAAAAAAAAACGTACAGCCCAGTGCCTTCTCTGTTCTAAAAGGGCTAGTCCTACAAAGGCTGAGCATTGGGAATGTCTCCAGCCAGTGTTTCGAAGGAAGTGTTTCTTTTATTTTTTGAGACAGGATCTCACTCTGTCACCCAGGCTGGAGTGCAATGTCGTAATCTCAGCTCACAGCAACCTCCATGTCCCAGGTTCAAGTGGGTCTCGTGTCGCAGCCTCCCAAGTAGCTGGGATTACAGGCACTCTGCTAATTTTTGTATTTTTAATAGAGACGGGGTTTCACCATGTTGGCCTGGCTGTTCTTGAACTCCTGACCTCAGGTGATCTGCCTGCCTCGGCCTCCCAACTGGGATTACAGGTGTGAGCCACCATGCCGAGCCCAAAGGAAGTGTTTAAATAAATGTTAGTACGTGTTGTATACACTCCACAGGTCTAGAAAATATGTGTTGTGGCAGTCTGAGTTTCGATTGCTTTCTCAGAAGTCTATTCTGGCACAATAGAGGCATGTTTGCCTGTCCCAGTGCATCAGTTGGCGCCCTAGAGCCTTGGCTCTCAGATAGGATCTGTGGTCCAGCAGCAACAGCAGCACCTGGAAGCCTGAGAGAAATGCAGTCTCAGGCCCCGCCCCAGACCCACCCAGTGTACCAGGCTTTCCAGGTGATGCTTGATAAACAGTAGCTGCTGTAGCACTGCAGCCACCACATCACTTTGTGCTTGTAGGAAAGAGAGACTCAGGGGTGGAGGGTGGTGAAAGGATAAGTAGAGATCTGGACCCCCAAATGTATGGCAGGGTCATGTCTCAGGGGAGAGATGGTGGATCCTGGCAGGCCATCTGTAGAGAACAGAATCACCAAAGTTCTCATGAGGGTTGAGCGACCACTCCCAACAGGATGATGGCTTGTGAGCACAGCCTATTTGCCAGGTGCTAGGCACTTACATTGTCTATTTACTGTCACCACTTCCTTCAACAGAAAGAGGAAGAACCCTTGGTGTAGAATAGATTGATAACTCAGAGTCTGGCAGAGTTAGGAGGCAGCAGGTTTAAGTAATTGGTGGAGACCCCTGCTAGTCTTGCCACTTGGGAAAAGCCTAGGTTGATGTGGAGACTCCACGGGTCTGGAGAATGTGTGCTGTGGCAGCCTGAACTTTGAGCGACTTCTCAGAAGTCTGTTCTGGCGTGATAGAGAAGTGAGAAGTGTCTGCCTGACCCAGTGAATTGAGTGTCACATCCCTGGGATGAGTGCCACTGTCATACATACTGGACCCTCACAGAGACCACATTCTACTGTGCAGAATTCCATGAACAGGCTGGCCGTGCAGGCTCTGGAGAAGATGGAAACCAGAAAGTTCCACTCTAAGAGCAAGGGGCGCCGGGAGGGGAGCTGTGGGGCCCTGGACACACTCAGCAGCGGCTCCACGTCTGACTGTGCCATCTGCCTGGAGAAGTACATTGATGGAGAGGTAATGGGAGAGGCAGGCTCACCCTGGGTGGGGAAAACAGGCAGGCCAGCAGAGGTGCCCAAGACCTGGAAGGGACTGGGCCCCATGTCCTGTCAGACACACCAACTTTTAGAGTCACTCTTCAGAAAATTCCGAGACTTGACTTGATACTTGACTGGGTGTTTTTACTTACAAAGAGACAAAGGATTTGATATCCCTCACTTTTCTTGTAGCTTTTTGAGAAGCACCGTGCCTATAGTCCTAGCTACTTGGGAGGCTGAGGGGAAAGGATCACTTGAGGCTAGGAATTTGAGGCTGCAGTGAGCTACGATTACATCACTGCATGCCGGCCTGGACAACAGAGTGAGACCTTGTCTCTCTTAGAAAGAAAATTTCAGACCTTGAGAAAAGACTAGTACCGTAGATGATGTATGTCAAGGGCCTAGAATCACCCATGACTAACATTTTGCTGCATTTGCTCACTCTCCCTCTCCTTAGACAGATGCATACATACACATATTTGGGGGGCAGGGAGCAAACCACTTGAGAATTTCAGACATTTGATGCGCCATGGCTGAAAATGTTCCACTGCTGCATAGACTGTTGGATGGAAATGGAGTTTTTCAGAATAGAATAATAGATTCTTGCATGAACTCTGGGTTCTTATCCTGGCCTGGGTGGATTCTAGCTTTGTGATCCTAGGCAAGTGACTTCATTTTCTTGTGACATTGGCCCAACACTGACCAGCATTCCAGGTGATCATGAAGGTTCCATGAGAAGATCCAGGTAGACCTTTTGTCATTTTGTCAGGCACAGTGTTAGGTGTGAGCTGGAATATTGTGCTGGACGGGTCAGAAAATGGAAAGACAAAGTAACATGAGCAAATGTGGAAGATGCTTAGGCTTAGGAACTCTGGAGGTGGTTCTGTCCCAGTAACCCCATCTCTCTAGATAGGCTGCTTTTCTTATAAACCATGTGCTACCATGACGAGGTTCAGGGTCCAGTAAAGGAGGGGACAGCAGAGCTTTGCCTCTTTGCTGCCCCACCTGTCAATAGTGAGTCCTAGGCGTCTTCCTTTCTACTCATGCCCATTTGGGGTACCCAGGGTCAGCCAGCACCTCAGAGAGGGAGCATATCTTGGGGTATACCTGGCCCTCTCTCCATACCCCCAGGGCTCCCATTGTCACTAGCACAAGGCCTTGGTCTTCCCTGTGTGGAGGCACAAGAGAGTGTGCTTGCCATCCTCCAACTACAGGAAAGATTCCTGCCTCTGCATGCTCCCACTCCCTTAATGCTGAGGACTGTGGCTGGGGCTGACTGCTGGCAGTTTCCTTCTCCCTAGAACACAGGGGTGGGCCCTGCCTCTGGGGAATTAAGCTGACCCCTAGCTGGAGGTGGGGAGGAGAGTTGGGAAGGGCACTGCAGGAGGACACACCTGTGAGGCTGAAGGCAGACCTGTGTCCCCTCTCTTCCTGCCCAGGAGCTGCGGGTCATCCCCTGTACTCACCGGTTTCATAGGAAGTGCGTGGACCCCTGGCTGCTGCAGCACCACACCTGCCCCCACTGTCGGCACAACATCATAGGTAACTGTCACCTGCCTCAGCCACTGCTGAAGAGTCAAGTGAGAGGACACTGTCCCTACCAAGTGCCTAGCTAGAGTGACACACACTGCAGGCTTGGAAGCGAGCAGAGCCACCACAGCTCTGTCCTCTGGACTTGGAGGAGGCCTGGCAGCCTTGAGTTTTGGAGGTTGGCTGCACAACCCTTAGGAGACCCTGGCATTAAGAATTGCCCTGAGTTCAAGTTTGGGCTTCATGTTAAGCAGCTTCCTGACCTTGGGTAAGACATCTGGCCTCTCCCTGAGGCCCCTAATATCTTTAGTGGCAATGACAGTAATGGTGTTTGCCCACACCCTGTACCACGGTGGTGTTCCTAGGACCACAGAGATGATGAGTGTGCAGTGGCCGGCTTGTGCTGTTGCTCCTGCGTCACTGTGTCATTAAATGGGAATGGAGGGACACTGGCATCTTGGAATCCGATTCTTCTCTGCAGACTCCTGTGGTGCCCTGTCAGGCAGAGCAGTGGGAGGTGAGAACGGGGCCCTTACAGGAAATGAGCCATTTCACACAGAGAGGCAGGTCAACTTCGGCTGCTGCAACTGAGTTTGGGGGTGGGGTTGTGAGAATGGGCACCTTGGTAGGTGACCAACCCAGCTGCTTCAGCCTTTGCCCATTTTAAAAATTCCTCTAGCCCTTGACACCAATATGTTGAGCCCTGCCTACTCTGTTTCCTCCACCTGTCCCCAGAACAAAAGGGAAACCCAGGCGCGGTGTGTGTGGAGACCAGCAACCTCTCACGTGGTCGGCAGCCGAGGGTGACCCTGCCGGTGCATTACCCCGGCCGCGTGCACAGGACCAACGCCATCCCAGCCTACCCTACGAGGACAAGCATGGACTCCCACGGGAACCCCGTTACCTTGCTGACCGTCGACCGGCACGGGGAGCAGACCCTCTATTCCCCGCAGACCCCCGCCTACATCCGCAGCTACCCACCCCTCCACCTGGACCACAGCCTGGCCGCTCACCGCTGCGGCCTGGAGCACCGGGCCTACTCCCCAGCCCACCCCTTCCGCAGGCCCAAGTTGAGTGGCCGCAGCTTCTCCAAGGCAGCTTGCTTCTCCCAGTACGAGACCATGTACCAGCACTACTACTTCCAGGGCCTCAGCTACCCGGAGCAAGAGGGGCAGCCCCCGCCTAGCCTCGCGCCCCGGGGCCCGGCACGTGCCTTTCCTCCGAGCGGCAGCGGCAGCCTGCTGTTCCCCACCGTAGCGCACGTGGCCCCGCCCTCTCACCTGGAGAGCGGCAGCACGTCCAGCTTCAGCTGCTATCACGGCCACCGCTCAGTGTGCAGTGGCTACCTGGCCGACTGCCCAGGCAGCGACAGCAGCAGCAGCAGCAGCTCCGGTCAGTGCCACTGTTCCTCCAGTGACTCTGTGGTAGACTGCACTGAGGTCAGCAACCAGGGCGTGTACGGGAGCTGCTCCACCTTCCGCAGCTCCCTCAGCAGCGACTATGATCCCTTCATCTACCGCAGCCGGAGCCCCTGTCGCGCCAGTGAGGCGGGGGGCTCCGGCCGGGGGCCTGCACTGTGCTTCGAGGGCTCCCCGCAACCCGAGGAGCTCCCGGCGGTGCACAGTCATGGTGCTGGGCGGGGCGAGCCTTGGCCAGGCACTGCCTCTCCCTCGGGGGATCAGGTGTCCACGTGCAGCCTGGAGATGAACTACAGCAGCAACTCCTCCCTGGAGCATAGGGGGCCCAATAGCTCTACCTCAGAAGTGGGGCTCGAGGCTTCTCCTGGGGCCGCCCCGGACCTCAGGAGGACCTGGAAGGGGGGCCACGAGGGGCCATCGTGTGCCTGCTGCTGCGAGCCCCAGCCCTCCCCACCCGGGCCTAGCGCCGGAGCAGCCGGCAGCAGCACCTTGTTCCTGGGGCCCCACCTCTACGAGGGCTCTGGCCCCGCGGGTGGGGAGCCTCAGCCAGGAAGCTCCCAGGGCCTGTACGGCCTTCATCCCGACCATTTGCCCAGGACAGATGGGGTGAAATATGACGGCCTGCCCTGCTGCTTCTATGAAGAGAAGCAGGTGGCCCGTGGCGGCGGAGGGGGCAGCGGCTGCTACACTGAGGACTACTCGGTGAGTGTGCAGTACACGCTCACCGAGGAGCCCCCGCCCGGCTGCTACCCGGGGGCCCGGGACCTGAGCCAGCGCATCCCCATCATTCCGGAGGATGTGGACTGTGACCTGGGCCTGCCCTCGGACTGCCAAGGGACCCACAGCCTCGGCTCCTGGGGTGGGACGCGGGGCCCAGACGCCCCATGGCCCCATAGGGGCCTGGGAGCAACCCGGGAAGAAGAGCGGGCTCTGTGCTGCCAGGCTAGGGCCCTGCTGCGGCCTGGCTGCCCTCCGGACGAGGCGGGTACTGCCAGGGCCAGCCTCCCCAGTGCCCTCCAGGACACTCAGGAGTCCAGCACCACGGCCACTGAGGCTGCAGGTGAGAGCAGGAAATGGCAGCGGCCACAGCAGGAGTTTCTATCATGGTGATCTTCTCTCAGGCATTTTCTGAATGACTTCCTTTGTGCCCTTGGCTTTAAACACAGTCTGAGGCTGAAGACTTCTAAGGGTTACTCCTCAGCCTGGCCCTCCCTCGGAGTTCAGACCCATTGAGCCTCTGCTTCCATGATCTTGGGATGTCTCCCCCAAGATGCCTCCAGCTGGTCCCGTCTGCAGCAGTGCTGTCATTCCCTCCTCTGCCCTGCTCCCCACCCATATGCTCACACCAAAAACCTAGCACCAGTTGGGCATAGTGGCTTGTGCCTGTAATCCTAACATTTTGGGAGGCTGAGGCACTGGACCGCTTGAGGCCAGGAGTTGGAGACCAGGCTGGCCAACATGGTGAAACCACTTCTCTACAAAAAAAATACAAAAATTAGCCGGATGTGGCAGGCGCCTGTAGTCCCAGCTACTCAGGAGGCTGAGGCAGCAGAATCGCTTGAACCGGGGAGGTGGCGGTTGCAGTGAGCCGAGATTGCACCACTGCACTCCAGCCTGGTAGAAGAGTGAGACTCCACCTCAAAAAAAGCTAGGCCCTGTCTCTGTGCCCACCCTGCCCCTTGCACTCCAGCCTCCTGGTCTTCTCAACCTGCCTGCGAAGGACCCCCATTGCTTGTTTTTGCCTCAGTCCATGAAAATGAATTCCCAGAAAATGAAACTTAGCAAAAGACATGCAAGATACCAAGTCCAGATTTTTTATTGTTAGATTCAGCAGACAGATTGCTACAAGATTTCCAAACATGCTGCCTCCGTAATAAACTGTAGTCTAGCACCTCTGAGTAGCACTGCAACAAGATCTATCTCTTGTTGCAAAGTACATCCCAAATGTATCTATCTCTCTGCACCCTCACTGCTGTCCCCTCAGTCCAGCCCCATTTTCCTGTCTTCAGGGCAGAGGCAGTATAGCCGCTGACTGGTCTGCCGTCACTGGTCTTGCCTTCTGTTCCACCTGGAGCCGGAGTGGCCTGTGGTGAAACATAAGTTGAGGTCTTTGTGCTAGAAAACCCTTCAGTGACCTGCTATTACCTTTAAAATCTTTAAAATGTTAACTCCTAGCCTAGTGTTTTGGAAGTCCAAGGCAGGAGGATCACTTGAGGCCAGAAGTTGGAGACCAGCTTGGGGAATGTAGAACGAACCTAGCTTAAAAAAAAAAAAAAAAAAGGCATCGTGACACATGCCATTAGCCCCAGCTACTCAGGAGGCTGAGCCCAAGAGATTGAGGCCATAGTTATGATCTCACCACTGCACTCCAGCCTAGGCAACACAGCAAGACCCTGTCTCAAAATTAATAAATGTTAGCATCTCACCCAGTTCTGTGTGATCCAGCCCCTGCCAACCCATCTGATGAGCTCCTGGTTCATTCTTGCTTGCTGCTTTCACCCCCGTGACCTTTGTCCTGTTCTCCCCATGTGCCAAGCTCATTCCAGCCCCCAGACCTCTCCAATACTTTTCTTCTACAGATCTTAGCTTAAGCGACACTCCAGCTCCCGCTGAGATCACCTGCATACCCTCTGTTCATTTCCTGTCATCCTATTGCTAAATTACTTTCTCTCCAGGTCTGTAAGCTCTGTGAGGGGGTCCTGCTTTTCCCAGGGCCTGACATACTGGGCACCCAGTTAACATCACTAATATATTGGATTTTCATGCTACCTAAGGGCTTCTAGAAAGCTCTCTACATCCAAAAGAGAGAGGTTGACTCTCCAGAAGGTACCTGTGCTCTCAGCACAGAGCCCCTCTGGGAAGAGGAGCCTGCTTCAGCCCTTGAGCGTACAAAGGCCTGCCACACGCTGCAGATAGGGCCACCTGAGTCCCTTGTCTGGTCCCATGTGGGGTGCCAGCTCCCTCCCCTGATGATTGTTCTCTCTCTTTCCCAGGACCGAGATCTCGCTCAGCAGACAGCAGCAGCACAGGAGCCTGAGTTCAGAAGGAACTCTTACCTGGAAATTGGGAACTTTATGGAGACTACAAACTGACTTCCTTCAAAAAACAAAAAAAATTTTTTTAGCTTTGACAAACACACAAAAGTGGTAATAAAGAGAGCCCTCCTTCTCAACCCAAAATGTGAGCTCCCTGTGGCAAAACTACCCCCTACCCCATTAACAAATCAACACACAAAATTCTCCGAGTCCTTTGCCTCTTTTGATAACATGTTCTGTTTCGTAAAGTGTGTGTGCTTGGGGTTCCGAGGTGTGGGATTAAGTTGTTTTTTTTTTTTTTAAGATATTGTATGTAAATGTAAAAAGTTATTTAAATATATATTTTAAAGAACCCTAACCGCCAACTTTTGCTGAAAAAGAAAAAAAAAAAAATCACTGCTGCATTAAATGAACCACATCATGTGTAGATACTGTTGTCTCCCTGGAGGGAGCTCAGGCCTTTGAAAAGCTCAGGGCTTCACCTGCCTTAGAAAATGAACCAGAAACTTGAAGTAAAGCTAGTTTTATGGGTACAGGCTCTGAGGAGCAGTGCAAAGCTGCCTCTTTCTTTCTCGTGGCAAATTCCAATGTACACGATGTCAGGTCCCGACACCATGCCTCTCCAGCCCACACCCTTAGACAGGTGATGGAAGCAGCTAGGAATAGGGCGTACAAGAGCCGCAGCCCTGCAGAGCCTGGCCAAGCCGCTGCTACGAAAGTGATGGGAACGGTTCTGCCCGGTGTCCTCAATCTGTCCCCTCGGGTCATGGTCCCAAGTGAAACAACAGAATTCACATCCCAGAGTAAGGGCATGTTCTTGGTGCCCTCGATCTGAACTCTGACCCTCAGGACAGGGAAGAGGAATCTGTCCCCCTTGGTTGTCCTGACTTTGGAGTCCTTTGCAAAAATATTTTGGGCTCCCTGCCACTGGCTGCAGAAATGGCTTGAGGGGGTGTGTGGGGGCAGACACCTAGAAAGAATGTACTTTTGTGGCCTTGGTGTCCGATGGGGCTGGGGGAGAGTGCTCTCCGCTGACCCAGCGGCACACCAGTGTGCAGTGCGCATGCGCCTCTGTGGGGCAGCCACACCCCTCGGCTGCTGCTTCCTTGGGCTGCCTTTCTGGGGGCACGTGCCCAGACCCAGGAGGTCTGCACTGAGCTCCATTTGAATGATACTTTTCCTATCCCATTTCCCTACGGAAGCACTGCTTCAGGGTTATTCAGTCTTCTGCCTCATGGCTGAAATTGCTCATCTCGCCTGCAGATGTCTACTATCCTATCTACCTAATGCACTATTATATATTGATTCTCCATGAGACAGAGAGAGAGACTATCAGATAGTTTACATCCAACGGGTAGGTTTTTGTATATTTTTCCAGCCTTTTTTATTAACGGGAAGGGGAGAGTTTAAAAACCCAAACCGCTGCGGTTTTAAGGTGTTTCATTTTTAAAAGGGAGAGATAATCTATTTAAAGCTATTTCAGATCAGGGATTGTCATCCTTTTTTGTCCAATGTATTTCTTGTTCTTTAAAAACTAATTTTTTTAGAGGAAACTAATGATATTAGCCCTTGTGTTCACTGACTCTTCTGGTCACTTGTACTTGTTCATTCATATATCAGGTGTGTTGCCGTCTGAAAGAATTGGCTCATTGGGTTTGCAAGCTCACTTGCGGAACAGGAAACTTGGGACCTGGCCCCCTGTGGGTAGGAGGACAGGGACCACCTGGGTTGCCAGGTGACAGTGCTGGTCCTTCTCCAGTCAGTTTCACAGGAAGTCAGCTCAGAATGTTTTGAACGAGAATCTCACTCTATCAGAATATATTTTTCTTAAAAACTTCGGCATATAATGAGGAAATTTATCTCTAGTTAGGATTTGACAGAAATTCCAACATAAAATGATCAAACCATTTGCCATCGAGGTACTCATTGGTGAGATCTGTCCTTCAGCCTCTGGGGTACAGTCCCTTGGGGGGCTGCTTCTCAGACTGTGGCCCGCACACCTGTTGCTGAGGGTGTGAGAAGCGCCTAAGCTGGTGACATGTGATCTGGGACGCCTTTATTTCTTGGGCCAGGAGTAGCAGCTGCTAAGGACAACAGCTTGCATTACATGGTTTTAGGGAAGCGGGTCTGGGTTTTAATATGAACTGTAAAAAGCAGCTTCTCATTGAGATTTTTGTTGTTGTTGTTTGTGGGGTTTTGTGTTTTTTGTTTTGTTTTGTTTTTAATGCCTTTGAGTGCATATTATCTTCCTCATCTGAAAACCGAACTCCCAAAGTGGCTTTCTTTAGCCCTGGCTGGAAAACCACTCCTCAATAGCCTTAAGCAATAAATAGATGAGTAGAGAATGTGGCTTCCACTGGGCTTATTAAAATAAGTATGTCTAGTTTTGTTTTTTGTTTTTTGTTTTTTTTTTTTTGAGACAGAGTCTCATTCTGTCACCAGGCGCCAGACTGGAGTGCAGTGGCGTGATCTTGGCTCACTGCAACCTCCACTTTCCGGGTGCAAGCAATTCTGCCTCAGCCTCCCGAGTAGCTGGGACTACAGGCATGCGCCACCACGCCCAGCTAAATTTTTTTGGTATTTTTAGTAGAGACAGGGTTTCACCATGTTGGCCAGGATGGTCTTGATCTCTTGACTTCGTGATCCACCCACCTCGGCTTCCCAAAGGGCTGGGATTACAGGCATGAGCCACCGCGCCCGGCCTCTTGTTTTCACTTGAACAAGTGATAGCTGCGGATGGCAAAAGAAACCCATTTAATTTTTGTAGCTTACAGGTGGTAGAAACAAAAATGCAACTTCAAAATCTTAAATACCAACTATTGTCTTTTAAATTTGTCTTGGCTTATCAGTCAGGGGGATCACCAGAATGAAATAACCAATGATCTTATTTTGTCACACATAAATCAAAAGAAATGCTTCTTTGAAGTTGTAAGACTCCACCAATGACACATACTCTTTTTGGTGGACTCTGAGTGGAGTGGAGTGCTTTTATAGCCATGGAAACTGGGAGTATCCCATTTTCCACTGAGAACCCCTGCCCCCAATCCCTCCAAGTTGGGGTGTGACCGTTGGGCATGGTCAAGTGACCCAGCTCTGGGTGTAGGATAGCCACGTTCAATGTAGAGTTCTAGAACCAGCTAAAAATGGAAGTTTGGGTGTTTACCAACAAGGTACCTCTTTATGGACACAGCCCCAGTAAGCTGGCTTTAACTCTCAGCCCCTTCCCCCTCTTCCTAACTCAAGCCCTTTTGTAAAATGAAGCCCCATCTGTCCCACTGCTCACATCCTTCTGTGCTGCTAGTTTCTACTCAAAGTTCATGCAGGACTAATGCTTTTAAAATGAGGTCTAAATAATTAATCTAGAATATCGTTCTTTAAACAGAACTGCCTATTTCTACTCTATGTAAACTTTCTATGGTGTTGGTCTAACGAGGCACTATTTTTAATTTTTTTAATTTCTCCCATAGCACTTAAAAGAGATTTTGTAAAGACTTTGCTGTAAAGATTTTGTAATAAAATGGTCTAAGGGCTCTTTTTTCCAACATTACCATTTTAAAAAAATGTTTTAAAAGCTAGAAAACAACTTATGTATATTCTGTATATATATAGCAGCACATTTCATTTATGGAAATATGTTCTCAGAATATTTATTTACTAATATATTTATCTTAAGCCATGTCTTATGTTGAGAGTGTGACATTGTCGGAATAATCATTGAAAATGACTAACACAAGACCCTGTAAATACATGATAATTGCACACAGATTTTACATATTTTCAGACCAAAAATGATTTAAAACAAGTTTTAGTCTTCTATGGTTTTGTAACAAATTGTACAAATGACTGTAAAAAAAAATACAATTTTATCAAGTATGTGTTAATATCTTGTCATTGCTCTGTTTGGTAAAAGTCTACAGATTCAACAAGGGGAGGTTTGCAGGGGGCAGTACTTTTAAATTCAACTTGCCCATTGAAGCATTCATATAACTTGTTTGTTAATCTAGAGTCCAGGTTATTGGGGGTTTAGGCAGTGTCACAGGAGAAAATCTGCTATAGGGTGTGTGGGTTTATATCCCTGTGAGAATGGTAGGCTTTCTGTTCAGTCCTATGTAGAAGGAGCTAGGGAAAGTGACAGTGATCAAACCTAGCGGTCCACTTTTTAAAAATAGTGACCCATACAGCCAGGTACAGGAGCTCATGCCTGTAATCCCAGCTATTCAGGAGGTTGAGGCAGGAGTTGGAGACCAGCCTCAGCAACATAGTGAGACCCCATCTCTACCAAGAAAAAAAAAAACAGGCATGGTGTGCACATGTAGTTGTAGCTACTCAGGAGGCTGAGGCAGGATTGCTTGAGCCCAAGAAGTTAAGACTGCAGTGAGCTATGATCATGCCACTGCACTCCAGCCTGGGCGACAGAGCTGTCTCGAAAGAAAAGGAAGGGAAAGAAAGAAGGAAATAGGGAACCATAGCCTGAATTTAAAACATCTGCTTTATCTGTCGACTTTTCCTACCTGGAAGACTAAGAGACCCTCAAGGCCTTGGAGGAAAACTCCAAGCATCTACCCCTCAAAATTACCAAATCATGGCCGGGCATGGTGGCTCACACCTGTAATCCCAGCACTTTGGGAGACCAAGGCGGGTGGATCCACCTGAGGTTGGGAGTTCAAGACCAGCCTGGCCAACATGGAGAAACTCCATCTCTACTAAAAATACAAAATTAGCCAGGCATGCTGGTGCATGCCTGTAATCCCAGCTACACAGGAGGCTGAGGCAGGAGAATCGCTTGAACCCAGGAGGCGGAGGTTGCCATGAGCAGAGATCACGTCATTGCACTCCAGCCTGGGCAACAAGAGTGAAACTCTGTCTCAAAAAAAAAAAAATTACCTAATCATGAGTGGAGAGGCACCCTTGGTCTTGAGTGAATCTGGTACCTCTTTGTCTGTTTCCCTGAGCGGGTGTTGCTAATTTGTAAAGCACTCTGAGATGACACGGAAGGTGCAAAGTTGTGTTTATTTTTCAGATCTCTGGCAGAGAATACTCTAATCCCATGAGTTCCTGTTCCTATTTTTTGCTCTTTAATTTGGGCCGTTTCTTGAGTACAGGCTCTTTGTGGACCCCCGGCCGCTTCCTGCCAGGGAAACAGTCCTTCCGAGCACCTTCAGAGATGGCACCCTGATTGCACAGAGCCTCCCAGAGCTTTTGTTTAATGGCCTTGCCCAGCTCCAGGCTGTACCTCTTGGGGGTCCCTGAAGGATTCCACAGCATTGGGTCCACCACAGCATGGTACAGAGCCCGGTAACCCTCTGTGGGGAGACCATGGATGGTTAGCGTGTCCTCCGACAACTGGTGTCCCCTGTTGGTTTCCGGAAGCAACGCTCAGCCCTTCCAGGCTGCTGTCCCACTGTCCTGGGGTAGCGCTTGGGTGGCAGCCACATGTTTAGCATATCTGTCCTCAAGAGCTTGGCGAACTGTTAGTTTTTTCTCCTTTGAACTTTCTTTACTCTAGCCAGGAATAAAGCAGAGAAGTGAAAGCTAAAACTTGAGAGGGGAGCTCAGAATAATTATCTGGGATTTGTGTCCCAGGGTCTTGGTTACAGCAAAAACCAACATTTGTCTAGTATGTTCTAGTTTACTGAATTCCTTTATGTACATACCACTGCGTGTGTTCTCCAGAACCCTGTGAGATCAGCAGGAGACAGCTTTAAAGGCAAAGAGTTTGGAATTGGTTTGCCCAAGGCCACATAGCTAGAAGGTGAATAACCACAGCTGTCATCTACTGAATGCTGTGCAAGATCCTAATTACTTACCCTCTGCCAGCCTCTATTCAAAAGCCTTTTATATGTATTAACTTATTTAATCTTCACAAAGCTCTATGAGGGAAGGGCCATTATCCCCCATTTAATATGATAACATCAAGGCACAAAGAAGTTAGGCCCAAGGTCGCCCTCAATCATAGTCAGAGTTGGGATTTGAACCCTGTTGGCCTAGCTCCAGGGTACACTGAGCTCTATTGGCCACCATGGGGTAACAGACCTGGACTCTGATCAGGCCTCCGGAGGCCAAGTTCTCCATGTGGACGCTCACAGTCCAGATCTATAGCTGACCACCAGTGTGTGTGTGTGTGTGTGTGTGTGTGTGTGTGTGTGTGTGTGTGTGTTCACAAGCACATACTACCCATATCCTAACCTTCCTTCTCACCTTATTTTTTCCTTCATGTCAAATCTGTGCTTATGAAAGCCATCTCATCCTTCTCTAGAACTAAGCATAGTATAAATAATAGCATGACTGTAACATCCAAAGCATTCTTCCACTCTTTCATGGTGCACCTCCGCCCTACCTTCTGTCTTCAACTTTAGGATTTCCTTCACTTGGTACAGTTTTTTTGTTTCATTTGTTTGGTTTTGTTTTTTTGAGACAGGGTCTTGCTCTGTTGCCCAGTCAGGAATGCAGTAGTGCAATCATGGCTCACTGCAGACTAAACCTCCTGGGATCAAGTAATCCTCCCTCCTTAGCCTTCCATGTAGCTGGGATCATAGGCGTGTGCCACCATACCCGGCTAATTTTTTTTTTTTTTAGTAGAGATGAGGTCTCCCTATGTTGCCTAGGCTGGTCTTGAACTCTCTGAGTTCAAATGATCCTCCCTGCTTGGCCTCCCAAAGTGCTGAGATTACAGGCAGTAGCCCCACACCATATATATGTCAAGTGTTAAGTGTTCTCTGGTTTTACCTTTTCCCTCCCCTCCACCCGTTACATTTTCCCCACCGCTGGCCATCATCTACCTCTCTGATGCCTCCTGCAGGCATCCTATGCCCTGCTGACTGCTTGCTTTTGGAACTGATGGAGTTTCTTTTCCTGGCCCGCTGGGTGGCTTTCATCACTGAATCGTCCTTGTGTTTTAATCTCTTTGAGAGTTTTGTTTCTCCAAACTTGTGTGGTGCTGCGCAGCACTTATTCTTCAGTTGCTGCCTGAGTACAAGCTTAACCAGGGAGAAGGAACTGGCAATTAATGGGTTCCTTACAACTTCCCAAGAAGAAGTGGTAGCTGGTGCTGGGGCATTAATGTTCTGCTTTGCACACGTTCTGGCCATCCAGATGTTGGTGAGAGCCGGTGAGTCCACATAGCAGTCCTGAAGCCTGGTGTTTAATAAGATGGACTGTCGGAGTCCATAGATGGGGATGCTAGGGTCTCGTCTCACATGGATTGGGTGCTAGAGTTACAAGAGGGAGAAATGAATTTTTAAAAGACTATTCTCCAGCAGAGAATAAAAGGTCTATTTTGAAGACAAAATATTAACATCTTTTATAGGCCATTTCTTCCACCCAGTTCTTAGAAATCTTACTGTATGTCCTCTCCTTCTCACCAAAGCCTTTTATACCAAGTAGGGAGGAGATAGTAACTCCACAAGGTTACGGTAATATTCAGGCTCTCAAAGAACATAGCATGCTGGGGCAGGAAGTCAGGGGTCAGGGAGGGTTCGCAAGGAATCGAAGACAATTCCTGCCTGCTGGAAAGATAATGAAGACAGGGTCACTCAAGACTTCCATATGAGCTCTAGACACTCAACCATGCTGCAACACAGACATGACATCAGGTAAGTTCTGCCAAACCCTGAATACGCTTTCTAACCAATGGCCATGCGCCAAGAAGAGCCCATTCACAGGGAAATCAGTATACTCTGCGGACCATAAAAGCAAAACGAAAAGGTAAACGATGCGGGCCTCCATTTCCCCGGACCAGCTAAGAACAACAGAACAATTTGGATAGATTAGAATCACATATTTAGAGAGACATGGCTAAGAAATGTCATCTATAAAAAGTAAAATCGCCTTACCATATTCCAGTTGCCTTAAATTTTATTTTCGATAGCTTAGTAGGGGGAAGATATATGTATTTTCTCTTTCGTTTTTCTCTCTTTTTTTTTTGTTTTGTTTTGTTTTAATATTTCTAATCACCCGTCTTTCTCTGCCTCAGTCACGTATGGGCAAATTGCTGTTTGTTTAGATTTGGGCTCAATGCAGGCAGCTTTGAGCCATTATCCCTAGTATTTGTGATGTCACTTTGGTTTGTGATGTGGGTGTGGGTGGGTGTTATATCATCAGATTTTATAGTTAAATTATGTGGGAAGACCTTCTATATGGTTTCGCTTCTAGCCTCAGAAATTTCTGAAGTCCTCATTTCTCCCAAATGGCTTGGGTGAATTTTGAAGATCTTCACGTTCTTAAGAAGCATGTTTTGCAGGAAATGTAGTCAAATATGCAGATCAGATTTGGGGATACAGGTAGTGAGATGCATCCCTACATGTGCAAAAGTGCCCTCCTTCATGCACATAAAGAAAGCACTGTTGAATTCTCAGAATAGCTGCCAAGGTTAGGGACCAGAAATGAAAGAACACGTTCCTGCAGCCCTGGGCACCTTTCCCTGTGTGTCTCTCTCGGGAAGACTACATGGTTTCTGGAATGTGGTTTTATTTGACATCCCATGGCAAATGCAGTAATTAGAGCTGTTAGCAGTGTCAAGGGCTTGAAATGAGAACAAAGCCGCCTCTTCCTGGGAACTCTTGGGCAATGCCTTACTCCTTATCAGGTGCTCGTCCTGTTGGTGGGTTTGATTTTTTTTATTTGCAAAATGCCTCGGGAGGCTCCCTCCTGAGGGGGAGGAGAGTGAAATGATGGAAAAACAGAGTATGAATCTGGCAGGGGCTCCTGGAATCACATGTGTTGCCTGCTTGAGTTTTTAAGTGTTGTCCCTGGTGTGAATCAAAGCCTGCAGGCGGACCACACCACAGGCTGTGAACCACCTCCAGGCCTATGGCAGCTGGACCCACAGACACTTGGGAGGACAATGGTGCCCTTTCAGTGGCGAGCCCTGGCCTCACCTCCTAAGAGCTAGGTCAGTTTTAGAGCAGAGCTTTGGAAAGGGTTTGTCTTTGGGAAGAGTTTGCGAATGTCTGGCGACTGGGCAGGCAAGTATCTTTTCAAAGCTGGTGAATCTTGGAAAAACGGCACCAGGCTCCTGGGCTACCTGGAAATTACCATCTGTCTTTACTCCACAAAGCGGGGACAGGGGGATAATGTCAAGCAAAAAGGCATAATAGGAATAGCTCGTCTATTTCTCTTTTCTCCTTCCCCATCTTGAGTTTGGCTTTTCTGCACCTCCTCTTTCCAGACACTAATCTGTTAGATTTACTTTGCTAGGTCTTTTACTCAATGACTCTGCTAGGTCTTTTACTCACTCTGTCACCCAGGCTGGAGTGCAGTGGTGAGATCTTGGCTCACTGAAACCTCCACCTCCTGGGTTCAAGTGAGTCTTGTGCGTCAGCCACCCAAGAACTGGGATTACAGGTGTGCACCACCAGGCTCAGCTAATTTTTGTATTTTTAGTAAAGACAGGGTTTCACCATGTTGGCCAGGCTGGTCTCAAACTCCTGGCCTCAAGTGATCCATCTGCCTTGGCCTCCCAAAGTGCTGAGATTACAGGCGTGAGCCTGTGCCCGGTCTCAGTCTCCTTCTTCCAGCACAGAGCTGTTCACCAGGGCAGCACTTGATACATAACTCTTCAAGTTCTACCAAATTTGGCCTCTTCCTTCAGTGTAACTCACTTCAATTGACTATGCCGCAACAGATAACCCTCAACCTTCCTTAGAATTAACCCAGGGTACCTTGGTCTAAGCTATTTCTCCTTTGTCAATAAAACTAATATTTATTGAATGCTTCCTGAAGACCAAGCACTATTCTAGCCACTTTGCTAGCATCATATCATGAAATGCTACCAAGAGTCCTATGAGTTTGGGTACTGTTCCCTGTTTTACAGATAAAGAAACTGAGGCACAAGTTCCTCAGGTATCATACCCCAAGTAACCAACAAAGGCTGAACCCAACCAAAGTCTATACTGCCCTTGTTCTTTTTTTTTTTTTTTTGTCTGAGATGGAGTTTCATGCTTGTCACCCAGGCTGGAGTGCAATGGCACAATCTCGTCTCACTGCAATCTCCACCTCCCAGATTCAAGCAATTCTCTTGCTTCAGCCTCCTAAGTAGCTGGGATTATAGGCATGCACTACCACACCTGGCTAATTTTTGTGTTTTCAGTAGAGATGGGGTTTCACCATGTTGGCCAGGCTGGTCTCAAACTCCTGACCTCTGTTGATCCACCTGCCTCAGCCTCCCAAAGTGCTGGGATTACAGGTGTGAGCCACAGAGCTGGCCATACTGCCCTTGTTTTTTAAGCACTCACAGTTATCACCGTGATGTTTGGCCTCTGTTGGTCAGCCCATCCACCTACCATGCCCAGGCCCAGTTCTAGTCCTGTCATTGTCATGAGAATTTCTCTAGGCTCGGGAGAGAGTCTGCCTGTGTTGGCATCCCAGCTCCATCTTTCAACAGGCAAATGAATTCATACTCCTGAACCTTCATTTCCTCAGCTGTGAAATAGGCCTAATCATAGTCTCTACCTAAGGATTATCGTGAGGGTGAAGTGGGACTGCGTCTGAAGTACTTGGCATGGCTCCCGGTATGTAGCAAGCGCTTAACAAATATTTGTTTTTTTGTGCTTTTGTTTTTGTTTTGAGACAGGCTCTCACTCTGTCACCCAAGCTGGAGTGCAGTAGTGTGATCATAGCTCCTGGCAGCCTAGACCTCTGGGCTCAAGCAATTCTCCCACCTCGGCTTCCCAAGTAGCTGGAATCATAGGCATGTGCCACCATGTCTAGCTTATATATATATATATATATATATATATATATATATATATATATATATATTTTGTTGGTGGGGGGTAGAGATGAGGTCTCCCTGTGTTGCTCAGCCTGGTCTGAGCAGAATCACTGGTCAAGTGATTCTCCTCGGCCTCTCAAAGTGCTGGGACTACAGCTGTGAGCCAACACACCCATCTCATATGAACGTTATTTTTTATTTATTTATTTTTGATATGGATTCTCACTCTGTCACCCAGGCTTGAGTGCAATGGCATTAGCTCAGCTCACTGCAACCTCTGCGTCCCAGGATCAAGCAATTCTCCTGCCTCAGCCTCCCGAGTAGCTGGGATTATAGGTGCCCGCCACCACACCCGGCTAATTTTTGTATTTTTAGCAGAGATGGGGTTTCACTGTGTTGGCCAGGCTGGTCTTGAACTCCTGACCTCATGATCTGCCCACCCTCACCTCCCAAAGTGCTGAGATTGCTGGCATGAGCCACCGCGCCCAGCTTCCATGCTTTGTTAAAGGGAAAGGGAAGCAGGTAGCTGAGGATAAGATAAGGAAGTGGTTAGTCTTTAGCAGAGATTGTCCCATCGAAGGTTGTTTGGAATGATAAAGACAGGATAGAATGATATTCTGTCCAGGCTACTACAACCATGGAAAGAGTTTCCATCATGGGTGCCAGCATGGGGCTCAGGGTTGAAGCAGTAAGGCTTCCATGTTGCTGAAAGACCTGTTCCTCAGCTTGATTCTCCCATGAAGCTTTTTATTCTGCTAAGCTGTCTCACTAGCCTTTATTTTCCGCCATCATTTGGAGCTGTGCTTCCTGACATACCTAAACCACCACTTCTATTTGGAAACACATCTGTCCTTCTTTGATGTTTAGCCAAACTTTCCTCACAGTATTTTTAGCATCTATAATCTTCCTTCTTTCTTTTTTTTCTTTCCTTCACTACTACCTTCCTTCTTTTTTGCTTCTCTTAGCTTTTATTCTCTTTCTGGTGGATCAGCCAATCAAGAAGAAATTGAATCAATTTCTATTCATTCTCGTCTTCCACCTTTGTGGCCCTGGCCCACCCACGCAATTCTAGTGGAATTTGGTTGTTTTTAATTTCCTCAGATGTTTTTATTTTAACACCCAACCAGTAAGCTTCCATACCCACGTGGGAGCATATCTGAGGTTCACGATGCCCAAGAAAAGAAACACTTTGGATGCGAAAGAATTTGAAGATTCCTGAACTATGATGCAAACTCCGAGGACCAATGATTTAGACCGCATATGCTGCATATGCACCAGTCGTGGGCCAAGTGTGTGAAATAATGGTGTCCTGTCTCCCTTCCCACCAATTCTCACCTGAGTTCCGCAGATGCCTCACGCGTCTTCATTTCTAACTCCAATCCTATCATGAGTCTTCAGAGGTGCCCATCTGAGTGCCCCACAGACACCTCTAACTCATTATGTTCAAAACCAGATTCTCTCTCTTCCTTCACCCTCCTCAGAACAAGCAAATGACTGCCTCTCTTGAATTTCCCATCACTGGTTATCTGAGCCAGAATCCTGGGAGACGGGCTCAGTAAGGATATAGAGCAGACCTAAGCCCAAGGCTAAAGGAAAATCGGGAATACAGATCCTATCTTCATTTAAAGTTGGGATACTCTGTTCATAGTGGATTTTTAAAATTCATTTAAACTTTAAAAATTATTTTTTAAATTGCATTAAATATTAATTATTACATACATTTATTAGATGTATAAAATAGCTATTGAATAATATTTATCTCGATTACTGGGTTTTTTACTGTATTTTCTAAAAATCCTCTTAAACTCCGTGCCTGAAGCAAATACATCACTTGGCTCATTCCAGTCCCAGCTCTGGACCACTCTTCTGAGCATCTGGGGACAGAACCCTATTATTATATTTTTTATTAATTATTATCATTAATTTTCTTTTTTTTTTTTTGAGGTGGATTCTTGCTTTGTTGCCCAGGCTGGAGTGCGGTGGCATGACCTTGGCTCACTGCAACCTCCACCACCAGTATTCAAGCGATTCTCCTGCCTCAGCCTCCCGAGTAGCTGGGATTACAGGCGTGAGCCACCACGCCCAGCTAATTTTTGTATTTTTAACAGAAATGGAGTTTCACCACGTTGGCCAGGCCAGAAATGGGGGTTTACCATGTTGGCCAGGACTCAAACTCCTGACCTCAGGTGATCTGCCAGCATTGGATTCCGAAAGTACTGAGATTACAAGCATGAGCCACTGCACCTGGCCTATTATTATTAATTTTAGAGACAGGGTCTTGCTTTCTTGTTGCCCAGGCTGGAGTGCAGTGGCTCTATCCTGGTTCACTGCAACCTCAAACTACTGGGTTCAAGTGATCCTCCCACCTCAGCTTCCCAAGGTGCTGAGGTTACAAGCGTGAGCCACCACACTGGGCCTAATGACAGAACAAGGAGGCACCAGGTACAGTAGCAAGCACCTGCAGCCCCAGCTACTGAGTCTGAGATGAGAGGATTGCCAGAGCCCAGGAACTGGAGGCTGCAGTGTGCCGTGATTGTGAATAGTCACTGCACTCCAAACTGGTCAATATATCAAACCCTGTCTTTTATTTTTTTGGACAGAGTCTCACTCTGTTGCCTGGGCTGGAGGACAGTGGCACTATCTGCTCACTGCAACCTCTGCTTCCCGGGTTCAAGTGATTCTCCTACCTCAGCCTCCCAAATAGCTGGGATTATAGGTGCATGCTCCCACTCTTAGCTAAATTTTGTTTTTTTGGTTTTTTTTTTGTACAGATGAGGTTTCACCATGTTGGCCAGGCTAGTCTTAAACTCCTAACCTCAAGTGATCCACCCACCTTGGCCTCCCAAAGTGCTGGGATTATGGGTGTGAGCCACCGCACCTGGCCTCAAGACCCTGTCTTTAAAATAAAAAAGACAAGGAGGTGGCTCAGCCTGGTACTAATGAGGGTAAGAGTGGGGTCCCACTGCTTGGGTTCAAGGCCCAGCTCTACCACTATGTCACCTTTGGTCAAGTCATTTAACCTCTCTTTGTAATGGGATGGGTGTGGGGCTGGTAAGAATGCCTCCCTCATAGGCTACCGGGAGGATTTTCTGAAATGCAACCGTCAATACCATGTACAGCCTTAGTAAAGTCCTCAGTAAATGTTTGCTATTGCTGTCACTATAAACAGGCCCCCTCCTCCAGGGCTCTCTCCATAAAATGACTGCCCTTTGAGCAGAAATCATGCCAACTGGAGTTTTAAAGACGCTAGAATGACCCAATGTCCAACAGTGTAGGTTGCCCAGCTTCTCGGCCAATCCTGCTGCCCTCAGAGGAGGAAAGGGGCCTGAGTTGTACAGAGTGCAAACAGACAGACAAACGGACACCAACATCTTTGTGGAGGCCCAGGAGCTGCATTCAGTGTCCTCACTCTTTCCATGAAATAAAGCTGCTAAACACCCCAGGCATGTAAAGCAATGAAATGAATATCCCAGGTCGCTCCCTGCCAGAAGCCAGGACCACATAGCGGAGCAAAAGACCTTGAGCTGTTAAGCGCCATGACCTAGACACACTGGGCTGTATTTTTAGCCTCTTGTGCACTGTTTCCATCACCTGTGCTGTGCTTTCAGCTGGAAAAGAGCAGGTGGGGGTGGAGAAGGCTAGAGGGATGTTTCTCACCGCAGCCAGTGCCAGGAGGAGCTCATACACAATTTCCGAGTCCTGTTGTACAACAGGGCCAACTTCATGGGTGTGCAACCTGCGTATCGACATAGGTCCCCTTGCTTTGAATGGCCCCACACATGCTTTATCTTTTTCTTTGCTTTGAGATGGAGATTCGCTCTTGTTGTCCAGGCTGGAGTGCAATGGCGTGATCTCGGCTCACTGCAACCTCTGCCTCCTGGGTTCAAGAGATTCTCCTGCCTCAGCCTCCCAAGTAGCTGGGACTACAGGTGCGCATCACCATGCCCGGCTAATTTTGTATTTTTAGTAGAGACGGGGTTTCTCAATGTTGGTCAGGCTGGTCTCAAACTCCCAACCTCAGGTGATCTGCCCACCTTGGCCTCCCAAAGTGCTGGGATTATAGGCATGAGCCACCACACCCGGCCTATTCTTTTTTTTTTTTTTTTTTTTTGAGATGGAGTCTTGCTCTGTCACTCAGGCTGGTGTGCAGTGGCATGATCACTGCTCACTGCAACCTCCACCTCTAGGTTCAGACAATTCTTCTGTCTCAGCCTCCTGAGTAGCTGGAATTACAGGCCCCCACCACCTCACCTGGCTACTTTGTTGTTTTTTTAGTAGAGACGAGTTTTTACCATGTTGACTAAGCTGGTCTCAACTCCTGACTTCAGGTGATCCATCTGCCTTGGCCTCCCTAAGTGCTGGGTTTATAGGCATGAGCCACAGGGCCCGGCCTGTCATGAAATTCTTAAGTTTGGACAAAGGACATACATTTTTGTTTCTCACTGTGCCATGCCAATTATAAGGCTGGTCCTAGGCAGTGCACATGACAGAGAGCCAATTGGATGAGGAGGCTGCTGCCAGCCCCAGAGGGGTGCCTTCCCCACAGCAGCCAGGACAGACCAAAGCTACTATCACAAATGTTTCCAATCTCCTGGGTGCCCTTCCTATTTTCTCCTCTGAAACCCAAATGAGATGCAGAAAGATCCTTGTAAACTGTAGAGAACTGTGCCCTGCTTTGCTAAAGTCTTTCTCAGGCATCCTGTTTAAAGTAGTCCAAAGGTTAGCCAAGTGTGGTGGCATGCCTCTGTAGTCCCAGCTACCCAGGAGTCTGAGGCCCGAGGATCGCTGGAGCCCAGAAGTAGGAGGCTGCAGTGAGCCATGATCTTACCACTGCACTCCAGCGTGGGTGACAAAGGGAGATCCTGTCTCTAGAAAAAGAAAAAGAAAAAAAAATCCATAGAGCTTTCAGTTAACATCAGTTTCTTGTCTTTGAAGTACTTTTTGTTCTCTGGAATTTGCGTGTTTTCAGGTTGACTAGAATGTACGTTCCAAGAGGAAGGCTTGGTCTTGATGGCTGTATCCTCAGCCCTTGGCATGTTCCTCGCTGAATATTTGCTGAACGAAGGAAGGTTCGCCTTTTCTGAGTGCTTGCTTTGGGCGGAGAGCTTCACCTGCATCTTTTCATTTCATTCTCTTCAAAGGCACTGCTGTCTGGGAGGGCACAGAAGTCCCAGAATAAGAGTTCTCGGGTCTTGAGAAGGTGGGAAGGGCCCAAAACGGTGGAACAGGGGAAAGCTGGACCAAAGTGGAGATCACCGGTGGGACGTGGTGGTGAGGGTCCCCAGGACAGAGGCTGGCTGGGTGAGGGGATCGTGGGTGCCCCTAAACTCCAAGAAGCCCAGAGGATCCTTGAACTCGGGAATGACACATGAAAACAATGACTGAACAAGATTCTTCTTGCTACGGCGCTGAGTCGTGTGGGTGGAGAGGGACAGAGATTGAGAGGCCTCGTGGGAGGTCGCTGCGCCCTTGGGGCCCGGCCCTGCGAGCAGCCGTGGGTGGGGAAAAGAGTTAGGGGGACGCGGGCTCTGGGAGTGGGCGAGGGGGCGGCGCCCGGGGGTTGAGGGGGCCCAGGGACGGGTGTACCCAAGGCAGGCGGAGGAGCCGGTCCCGCCCAGCAGCGTTCTGGGTGCGGCGAGTCTGCACACTGGGGCAGATTTTCCTGCCGCCGTGCCGGGCGCAGGTCTGCACTTGCAAGTCCCGGACCAGGGACTTGAAAGCGCCCGGCATGCTGCCTGGGCCTGCGCCGCCGGGCGTCACCGCCGCGCTTTAGGCGGGAACCTTAGGAAAATCCCCTCTGCCTGGGGCGAGTGCAGGGGAGGAGCGCGGCCCACTACCGACCCCGGGTGGGGCAGGGGAAGACCTTGCCGGGGTGGGGGGTGGTGGTGGGGTGGGCAAAGGGCCTACCACGCGGGGAACGAAAGTTTAAGCAAGCCACGCGCTCTCTCATGCCTAACATCCCAGGCTGTAGGATAAGCAGCCCTGTCCGGTCCATTTCTGGACTTTGCGTTGGGCGTTGTACTTGCTTCTATCGCATCGAATCCTCTGAAGGCCTTTTATTATTCCTATTCTGCAGACCGCCGAGCCTCAGACAGATCAGGAAACACCCTAGTTGGCGCTGGCTGCGTGATGGGATACGGAACCAGGGGTCAGTATGTGACTGCAAACTTGGGGTGGAGAAAGGAATTCAGCATTTGCTGAGCTCTGCTGTGCGTGCGTAAAAGTTTCCGAGCTTTCACGCTTTTCTTTTTTTTAAGAGAGGGTCTTGCTCTGTCTTCGTGCAGTGGTGCGAACAAGTCTCACTGCAACCCGGACCTCCCGGGCTCAAGAGATCCTTCTGCCTTAACCTCCTGAGTAGCTGGGACCACTGATTGGTGTTTAGTTTTTTTTCTGTAGAGATGGGGTCTCGCTGTGTTCCCCAGGCTGGTCTCGAACTCCTGACTCAAGTGATTCTTCCATCTCAGCCTCTCAGAGTTCTGGGATCATAGGAGTTAGCCACCGCGTCCGGCTCCAGGCATTCTTATTTGGTGCAACAGCTCTGGGGAGTAGTAGCTATTATCACCTTCATTTCACAGATGAGGAAATTGAGGTAAAAGCTATTTTTTCTTTAAACCTGCCCAAGGTCTTACAGGTGACCAAGTGGGTTGTGAACTCTCCAAAGCATTCCTTTTTAACCATTACGATGAGCTAAACAAGGGAAAACAGTTTGCAAACTGCCGTTCTAATTATTACCGCTGTAGCTGAGCCCGCGCGCGGGTCACGACCCGAGTGAGGGTGGAGCAGGGGTCACTGGGAGCCCCGCCTATTTCAGCCCCGCCAAACAGCTTGGTGACTCGGAGGCCGGGCCAAGACCCCGCCCCTCACCTGCTGATCCCACCCCTGGATGGGACAAACAGAGCGCCCTGCGGGGCGGGCCCAGGTACGGTGAGAAGTGGGCGGGGCCTGATGTGTGAGTGGCAGGAGCGAGGAGCGGCCGGGGCGGGGCGTGCGTGCGCAGTGGGTTCCGCCCCCTGGGCCTCTCCGCGGAGCCGGGCGGGCCCCAGGCTGCAGGGGCGGTGGCGGCGCTGAGGGGCCGGGCAGGGGCGGGGCCGCCGGGCAGCCGGGGCGGGGCCACACTCGGGCCCCGTGTCCCGCTCCCATGGCCGCCCCCGGCTCCCCGTGCTGCCCCCTTTCCCCCGGGCCGCGCCCCGGGGCCCCGCACTGACGGCCCATGGCGCCGCCCGCCGCTCGCCTCGCCCTGTTCTCCGCCGCGGCGCTCACGCTGGCGGCTCGGCCAGCGCCCAGCCCCGGCCTCGGCCCCGGACCCGGTGAGTGTGAGGGACCCCCTGCCGCCCGCCCTGCGCGGAGCCCACTCGAGGAGCGACCAGGGCCGTCCGGATTGGGGGGCCCCCCTCTCCCTCCGCAAGACCTTCCGGGCCCCTTCCCCGAGCCCCTTGGCGACGCCCCTCAGGCGGGGACGGTCCCTCCCTGGGACCCGGGCTCCCCCCTAGGCCCCTCAGCGACGCCCCCGGGCCCGGTGCCTTCCCCCGGCTGCAGGACCCGGTGCTTCTCAGCGACGCCCCTCAGCCCAGGACGCCCTTTCCGCCTTGAGACCTCCAAGCTCCTCCGCGACGCCTCCTGGGCTGGGACATCTCCTCTGTCTCGGGACTCGGGACCCGCTGCCCGAGTCCCTCAGCGACACCAACCAGGCCGGGACGCCCCCTCTCCCCGGTACCTCCTGGGGTCCCGCCCCAAACCCCAGCGACTCCCCCCGCGGCCAGGACGCCCCCTGCTCCCCGTACCTCTTGGGATCCCGCCCCAAACCCTGCAGCGACTCCCCCCGGGCCAGGACGCCCCCTGCTCCCCGGTACCTCCTGGGATCCCGCCCCAAACCCCAGCGACTCCCCCGCCCCGGCCAGGACGCCCCCTCTCCCCGGTACCTCCTGGGATCCCGCCCCAAACCCCTCAGCGACTCCCCCCACCCCAGCCAGGACGCCCCCTCTCCCCGGTACCTCCTGGGATCCCGCCCCAAACCCCAGCGACTTCCCCCGAGCCAGGACGCCCCCTGCTCCCAGTACCTCCTGGGATCCCGCCCCAAAATCCTCAGCGATTCCCCCCAGCCAGGACGCCCCCTCTCCCCGGTACCTCCTGGGATCCCGCCCCAAACCCCAGCGACTTCCCCCGAGCCAGGACGCCCCCTGCTCCCGGTACCTCCTGGGATCCTATCCCCAAGTCCCCCATCGACGCACCGTGCACCGGGATGGCTCCCCGGCTACAAGAGGCTACACCCCCGTCTCCAAGACCCTCAGCGGCATCCCTACCCCGGGCCAGGGTCCCCTCCCCGAGCCTCACTACGACGCCCCCGCATCCCCCCGTTCTCTCCTCCCTCCTACACCGGTGGAACCCGACGCCTCCCCGCGTAAAGCCGAGTGGAGGCGGGAGGAGCCGGCGCTCGGCCCCTTTTCCCGAGTCCTTAGCTGCACCGGCTTGGGTGGACATTGTAACTTCTGCCTCGCGAGGAACGGGATTGACCTGCTCGCCCTGCTAAAGGCAGGTTAGGGTCCTGGGACGACCCTGTACCCAGACGGGACGGGACGTGCCCTCTCTCCTCTGGGCCGCTTTAAACGTCCGTATGACTCAGGTGATGGCGAGCAGGGGGAGAGGAAGAAAGGAAGGGGTGATTGGAAACTTCTCCCTTACTGAGCTTAGGGTACTCTTCCTGAGGGTGCAACTCCGAGCTCAGTGTTTCGGGTTACCCCATGCCTTAAACAGGCCACTTACTGCCCAGGCCAAGCTCAAAGCCAGGTCTTCTTGAGGTGGGGTCCTGGACCAGGAGGAAGCTTGGACTTCGCTTAACTTCCACACCCAACCTTGTAGCCGAATCCTTTCTAAGTTGAAGAGAAGGCAAGAGGGCGTTGCTTGGCGCAGTTACATTTCTCTGCAGGTTGTTTGGGTGTTGAGTATAGGCCGTTTGTGAAAGGGATGGGAAGAGTTTATTACTCGTCTGCGGGAGTAGGAAAACCCGCCTCTGGGTTCTCCACCCAAAGTCGCAGACCGATGTTGAAAAGATGGGCTTTTGCTTGTGTAAGAAAACTCAGAGTTGCCTTCTTTACTCATGCACTTGGATTAGCGAAAAATCTAGGACTTGGTGTTGTCACCGCGTGACCTTGGGCCATGCCTTCAGCTCTCTGAGCCTCAGTTTCCTCATCTGTAAAGAGAAGATGATAACTTCTTTGCAGAGTGTTGTGAAGATTAAATGATACACTGTAGGTAACATATCCACATATAGGAGGCAGTCAATAAACATATTTCAATAATACTTTTATAGGGCCTCGCAGTTCATCAAGTGCTAGACACCTCATTTACCCTGGGAATGCTAAGAGCTTTCTGTCTGATTAATTTCTGTAAAAGGCAAAGCTTGGCTTTAAATTGGTAGAACTGGGGTCTCCAAGTGTTGTAAACCTGAGGCTCAGTAAGTGGTTTCTGAGTGATCACCACCTTTTATGGGACTTTGACAGTATGATCACTTCTACTGTTGTGAGGAGTGAGGGACATTCCGAGAGCCAGGATATGTCAACATAACTGTAACCTAGTAACCCCTTAGCTCAACTTTGCTATCTGTGTGGTCAGGATTTAATGTCCCCTACAAAGAGAAATGTATGGGTGGAAATAGACTGCTTCCCCTTCTGGAAAGGGCAGAGTCATAGCTCTGAAAAGCATCAAGCGAGCCAACTCTGCTCATGCTTGTTGGAAGGTATTCTTTTCCCAAGTATCTTTGCTTTTTTAAGCTCAAATGCAGCAGCTCTTAGGAATTTTGCACCCCAAATCTTGGTGTGCTTTTATTTAAGAGTCTGGGGGTAGGGGCAGATAACCACTGTGAAATGATTTGTGATAAGTGGTCCAAGTTCCCAATTCCATGAGCCTTGCCAGCTTGGTGTCTTACCATCTTGGTAAATCAGTGCTTTTTTTTTTTTTTTTTGACTTTTCCTGTTTAGTTGCAGAAGCAGTTTTAGGGAGATACCACATGATCTTCAGCAACATATCCTGTCTAGATCTTACCCACTAGCTTTTAAAATCCTTTCCAATAAAACACACACATACACACTTTACTCTGAGGATATGCCAAGCTTGCCATTTTATATTTTTTGATACTGTAATTTCCTCTAAAATTTTGTGGATGGAAAAAATTATTTCAATATTTATATTCTGTACAGTTTTGTAATATTTAAATTACTGGTGGTTTGCATTTTTGAATGCTGACTTTATAAAAACAGTTAGCTCATTCCCCATCAATCCTACTTCTAATTACAATGTGTAGCCAACCCCAAATGATCTCCCTTCTCTTCATTCTTCCTTTAAGTTTCTCTTCCTTCCTTCACAACTCCTAAGAAGGAAGATAGAGGGTAATGGAATCTAGATTTTCCTTCAAGGAGGAGTGCAGCTAGGGCCATAGGGTCAATGGGTTCTCTGTAGTGGATCCCATCTGGAATTTATGTTCTACTCAAATTGGGTGTTTTACTGCCTTTAGGGTCTATCAGATGTGCATCGACAGAGCTTCTCCTCTTGGGTTATGTTTACTGTGAATACTTTCTATAGGTTTATAGATTGATGCCCATTCTCCTTTAACTCCTTATCTGGAATTTGTCCCACTAGCCAGTAGTGTGTTTGCCATAAAACCTGTGAGTTCAGTTAACAGCTAGAGTGTCATGCTGTCTACCAATTCTTGGCCCTCTTGGAGACTTCATTAATGCTAATAGAATTACCTGTAAGCAACATGGGGGCTGAATCAGTGGAGTGAAGGGTGCATACCAGTTACTTGTATGCTCTGAGTATTTTAAGAAACACTATTTCGAGACCTCTGATATTTTTGTGAAAATATACTTTGGCCCCTAGACAAACTCTAGATCTTTGAGGCCAGGAGTGCTGGCTCACACCTGTAATCCCAGCACTTTGGGAGGCCAAGGCGGGAACATCACCTGAGGTCAGGAGTTGGAGACCAGCCTGGCCAACGTGACAAAACCCCATCTGTACTGAAAATACAAAAAATTAGCCAGCCATCATGGCAGGTGCTTGTAATCCCAGCAACTTGGGAGGCAGGAGAATCACTTGAACCCTGGAGGCGGAGGTTGCAGTGAGCCGAGATTGCACTATTGCACTCCAGCCTGGGCAACAAGAGCAAAAATCCATCAATAAGATAGGCAAAATGAGCCCTTTTATAAATCTTAAAGCAAGAGAGCATTCCATTTAGGCTCACTGCTCATAAACAGAAAGTTGATGCACTCAATATAGATGTTATTGATACACTCATGGCTTAGCATAGTTAGAACAAAAGCAATAAATGAGTAACGTAAAATAAATTGCTTTAAATAGCTTCACAATATGCAGATTAGGGATTTTTAGTGATGGGGAATATACCATCTTTAATTTAGAATTTTTGAGTCTGGAATGTCATCTGATGATCTAGGTCGGGTGCGGGCAAACATTTTTTGCTAAGGGAAGACAGTAAATAATATGAGATTTGTGGGCCTTATACTATATCTGTTGCAATTGTTCAACTCTTTAGGGCAAAAGCAGCATAGACAAAAGGTAAATGAATAGGCGTGACTGTGTTTCAGTAAAACTTTGTGAACCCTAAAATTTGAATTTTCTGTAATTTTTTTTATGTTTATTTATTTTGAGACGGAGTTTCTCTTTGTTGCCCAGGCTGGAGTGCAGTAGCATGATTTTGGCTCACTGCAACGTCCACCTTCCAGGTTCAGGCAATTCTCCTGCCTCAGTTGCCCAAGTAGATGGGATTACAGGCATGTACCGCCATGCCCTGCTAGTATTTTATTCTTAGTAGAGATGGGGTTTCACCATGTTGCCCAGGCTGGGAATTTCCTATAATTTTTATGTTAACAAAATATTGTTTATTTGATTTTTTTCAAAACTAAAATATTTTTAAAATTATTTACATATTTTAAGTCTCAGCTTGTGGGCCATACAGAAACAGGCAGTGAGCCACAGGCTGTGCTTTGCCAAGTTCTGCTCTAGGTCCATGTGTTTTGATTTTTTTTTCTCAATATTTACTGGTCTAGAAAAGGTGACAAGGAGGCTTGATTTTGGTGAATGAATGAACCTTTTACCATTTACTGTTAACTAACTTTGAGATACATATGGGAGAAATGGTTAAAATGGTAAATTTTATGTTTTATTTTACCCAAATTAAAAAAAAAATACATAAGGGAGAAGTTCACACACATACATTTGGGTCTTTGATAAGACTTTTAGACCAGGCTCAGTGGCTGACACCTGTAATCCCAGCACTTTGGAAGTCCCAGTTGAATGGATCCCTTGAGACCAGGAATTTGAGACCAGCCTAGGCAACATAGTGAGACCCTGTCTCTGTAAAAAATAAAAATTTTTGTATTTATATAGTTGTATAGTTGTATAGTTTTAGCTATTGTGGAGGTTGAGGTGTATAGTTTTAGCTATTGTGGAGGCTGAGGTGGGAGGATCACTTCAGCCTGGGAGGTCAGGACTGTAGTGAGCTGAGATTGTGCCACAGCACTCCCATCTGGGCAACAGAGTGAGACCTTGTCTCAAAAAAAAAAAAAAGAAAAGAAAAGAAAAAAAAAAAGACTTTGAAAACGCCCTAAAGAGAAATTCAGTGTGGTTCAGTGTGCACTACATAAATAGTGCCTGCCTTGGAACTGGCCTATCGTCTGTTCAACTATCCCTGTAAATGTTGCTTAGAACAAACCGTTGAGAGATCCATTTCTCAGAGGAAAGCCCAGGCAGCAGGTGGCACCAGCCCTGACACAGAAAAACAGCTAGAAAAAAAAAAAAGAAGACAAACTTCTGTCACTTAGCAGTTAATTTTTATTTCCATGATTCTATTGTCATATTTAAAGTGGTTTTAAAAAACAACAATGTGCTTAGCATGACCGATTATTTTGTTTTAATTAAAACATTTCTGAAAAAACAAAATGAAACATTCAAACATACCAAGTTGATTGTGCTTGTACTGTGGAACAGTTAATGCAAACCACTTGAGAGAGCCGGAAGTTTGGATCTGTAGCTTTTGCCTGAGTGTTCGCCGCCTGAATAAGGACAACATAGGAGGAAGTGAATGTGTCCCTTAGAAAACTACCTGTATAGGTTTTGAAGTGAGATCCAGACCCCTGACGCCACTTGGCAGGTTACTTTCTGGCCAGCTCACTGTGTAGCCTCCTCATTGGTGAGAATGATGACTGACATTCCTTCCATATTCAGTTTTACCTTGAGAATCCAGCTGGAACTCATAAGTATTAGTCTAGGAGGAGCAGTCTGAGGTCACTCTTTTTCCTCCCTCTCTTATCTTCATAGTCTTCCTCCCAAGGTGGCAGCGCTTCCCTCAACCTTCACCTCACCTCTGAGATTTTGTCTGGATTTAGACTGATGAGGGAAAGGAAAGAGGCCATCGTAGAAAAATGTCAGATGGGTGTCCATACACCTCACAAATAACTACTTCACAGAAACCTGGCTTCTCCTCCTCTAAAGGAATCCTTCCCTTCTTTTTAAATGCTCTTGCTAGGTAAACACCTCCCTAGCCTGGAATTGTACCAGTTTCAAGAGGAATGATTTTGGGTTCTAGGGAGCACCTTGACAGACAAAACATTTTAGGCCACCTCACATGCTAAGTTGCCTCCCTGCATTTATACAACAGGACCCTCTCAGAGCTACCCCTCTGCTGGGCCCAGCTTCCAGCTTCCAGCTTCCAGCTTCCCTTGCCACAGATTTAATTCCTGGCAAGTAGCCAAAGCATTAAACTTTTATTGTTCAATTTGCCACAAGGGTGGGGCCCTGCTTCTAGTGGGCTGAGGAGGCTGCAGCCGCTTCCAAACCCAAGTGTCACACCACATTAGCAACTGCAGACTTTGAGGCCTGGATTTCTTTCAGTTTGGTTAGATTCTTGGTTAGAACCAAAACAGTATACTCACACTCAAAATTTTAAAGCTAGGAAATAGTAAAAACAGTGTAGTCAACTTTTAAAGATGATTCAAAGTGGTTGTAGCTATCAGCATGTATGATTGACTCTGCATGGTTTCTTCATCCCTTCCAAACAGACATATTAGATGCCTGTGCATGTGCCTTAGTGTCCTAAAGTTGGATGAAAACATGGCAACCAAGTAGTTCCCTACTAGACTAGTGGGGATTGCTAACCAATCCCATCACAGTATGTAAATTACTTGCTGCCGTTCAATCTATAAAAATTCATCTTCAAAGAAAATTATTGGGCTGGTAAAAAATATTTTTAATAATGACCACAGAAGCCATATTTGTTTTTCTTTGATGTTCTTCCGAAGACCCTTCTGGTTCTAATCAGATTGTTCCCACATAAAATACAGTGGAAATCTACAATAATAAAATCCCTATTCCTATGTCTATGGGGAAATAAACAGGATGGGGACCGTCCTTTTAAGGGGCTTTCCCCTTTCCTTTCCCCAGACTCAAAGCCTCTATTACTGGTGGGTGTTTTGGCATCAGTTAAGGGCCTTCAATCCTTCCCTCCTTCCATGTTTTGCTCTTTCATTAAAGTGTTTCTGTTGTCTAATTATATCCTTTCAATCAAATTAGAGACTGTAGCATCTGGTGAGGGCTGTAACTGCTGCCATCTGCACCTCGTATATACAGGCCTTTTCAGCTGAGAATCACTCAACTTCCAAATGGCAGGAAGAGATTTGGAAAAAGTTTAGTTGCAGGGGAGATTAACTTAAAAGGAGTGTCTTCAAAGGCTGGGTGCGATGCCCTGCTTGCTGTGATGTGTGCATGACCATACAGAGCTCCATTGGCTTGTCTCACCAAAGATTCTTCTCTAGCGCTTCTGGCAGATGAAGGGTTTCTGACTGTCTCAGCTGAAATGCCTAGATCGTCTTTTTTAGGGGCTTGGAGGGGCCAGGGGCTGAGCTGAGAAAGTCTCCCTTGAGAACAATCTTTAGTTATATGACCACCAGTTAATGGATGTGACACTTTCTGTTTATTTGACCATTTCTTCTAACTCAGTGATTTCAACTGGAGATTTTGCCCGCAGGGGGCATTTTGCAATACTTGGAGGGAGGCATCTTTGGCTGTCACAGCTAAAGAGGTACTACTGGCATCTAGCAGGTAGAGGCCAGGGATGCTGCTGCTAAACATCCTAGAGTGCACAGGAGAGCCTCTACACTAAAGAGTTACCCAGCCCAAATGTCAGTAGTGCCGAGGTTGAGAAACCCCATCCTGATCGTATTATTCTTTTGTCCTTCTTCTTACTGTTAGTTGCCTGCCTAGGAACAGTTGATACTGATCAGCATCTTTTTTCACTCTTAAGAAAGCAGATTCTGGCCGGACGCAGTGGCTCACACCTGTAATCCCAGCACTTTGGGAGGCCAAAGTGGGCAGATCATGAGGTCATGTGTTTGAGAGCAGCCTGGCCAACATAGTGAAACCCCATCTCTACTAAAAATACAAAAATTAGCCGGTCATGGTGATATGCACCTGTAGTCCCAGCTACTCGGAAGGCTGAGGCAGGAGAATCGTTTGAACCCAGGAGGCGGAGGTTGCAGTGAGCTGAGACCCCGCCACTGCACTCCAGCCTGGGTGACAGAGTGACACTCCATCTCAAAAAAAAAAAAAACCAGATTCTTCATTATCTACATCTAACCTCTTTAAGCATTTCTGTGGATATTGTTTCAGAAACCTTAATGTGGGAAGGGGGTCTGTGATTCACTGTGTCTTTTTATTCTCTGGAGTATAATTGTCAGATAAATTATAGATACCCAATTAAGTTTGAATTTCAGATCAACACCAAAGAATTTTTTATAAGTCTGTTTCATGCAATGTTTAAGAATATTTGTCTTAAAAAATTCTTAGATATTTATCTGAAATTCAAATTTAACTGAGAATTCTGTTTTTATTTCTCAAACCTGGCAACCGTAATCGAGCTTCATGGAACATTCCATGAAACTTTAAACCTTTGACAATCAGAATTAATCTGTTAGCCACTGTCTGCTCTTATTGCTCCAAGTGACCAGAGATGATAGTTCCGTTTATAAATCAGTGTTATACGGAGCCTTTCCTTCTGCCCTAAACTGTCTCCCTGGCCAGAACTTATGAAACCCATCTCCTGAGTCATATTTTTATGTTGGGAATGATTAACAAGTGCTTATCAGATCCCTACTGTGTGCTCAGCATCTCTGATTAGGACTTAGCCCTATGCCAGTTGACAGAAGACTGCAATTTTGTTGCTTCAGGTTTTACCTTGAAAATGTGCTCTAGCAATATATGGTCTACCTGATATCAGCTCCCTACTCAGGAGCTCTTATATTATTTGTCTATCTCATATCAGCCAAGGGAAGCTGAAAAGCCCAGATCTGGCTTCCATGGAGTGTATTGGCTGCCCTCCAGGACTCTATTATTGGGGAACTTTCTTGCCATCTGACATTAAAAATAGGTCACAGGCATTGCTAACAAAACTTGTCTAGAAGCTGGATTATATCAGTTTATCTCCTTTTCGTCTAATTGAGAACTTCAGACAGTATGGAAAAAGGTTGCTCATGTGATAGTGAGGCAAGGTGTAGATTTGAGCTGGGTGCCTTCTGCTTAAAGCAAACTAAGAATATGAAATTCATATTTTTATTTTTTTTTTGAGATGGAGTCTCACTCTGTTGCCCAGGCTGGAGTGCAGGGGTGTAATCCTGGCTCACTGCAGCCTCCACCTCCTGGGTTCAAGCAATTCTCATGCCTCAGCCTCCCAAGTAGCTGGGATTACAGGCGTGCACGAACACACATGGCTAATTTTTGTATTTTCAATAGAGATGGAGTTTCATTATGCTGACCAGGCTGGTCTCGAACTCCTTGCTCAAGTGATCCTCCCGCCTGGGCCTCCCAAAGTGCTGGGATTACAAGCGTGAGCCACTGTACCCAGACACCATCCATTTCCTTTAAATAGCAGAGTCCCCTGGTTTAAATCACAAATATTTGATTTCCTTGATTTATATAAACTTTCCTAGAACTTCTCATAGGTATTGCTAGGTAAGTCTTGAGACTGGCCTAGAGGAACACATTGGTGAGGAAACTAGGGCATCCTGAACGTATCTGTAATGGAGTTTTCCCCTAGCCCCTCATTCACCAGCTTCCTTCATTCAACACACATTTTGCCAAGCACCTTCTACGTGGTCTGTAGTTGCTGAGGATACAAAGGTGAGTAAGACGATCAAGAAGCTCACAGGCTATTGGAAACAGGGCCATGTGCTTCTTGAGCAATTACAATTCAAGGTAATCAAATCCTTTAAGAGCTGTGGCAGCAGGCACCCTGTGACTTGTTTCAAAACCCCTGGTTTCTCTAGAAGTTAGTGCTACCTATTCTAGACCCTGAGCCTTTTGTCCTTTTGTTTTCTTTAGAGCTAGCTTATAATGAGCTGAGGTATTGTCCATCAGCAAGTGGGACTTTCAGCTTTAAAATATCTCAACGTTTCCTGTATCCTTATGAGAAAACTTTTTTTTTTTTTTTTTTACAAGTCATTAATGAAATGCCGAATCTAGTGGGTTTTGAGGAGTGAAAACTTTTTTTTTTGAGACAAGGTCTTGGTCACCCAGGCATGGTTACAGCTCACAGCAGACTTGACCTCTCAAGGCTCAAGAGAGCCCCTTGCTTGCCCCAGCCTCCCAAATAGCTGGGAGGCACCCACTACCACGCTCGGCTAATTAAAAAAATATATTTTTTGGCCGGGCACGGTAGCTCATGCCTGTAATCCCAGCACTTTGGGAGGCTGAGGCCGGTGGATCATCTGAGATTGGGAGTTCAAGACTAGCCTGACCAACATGGAAAAAATGCAAAATTAGCTGGGTGTGGTGGCACATGCTTGTAATCCCCGCTACTCAGGAGGCTGAAGCAGAAGAATCGCTTGAATCTGGGAGGCAGAGGTTAAAGTGAGCCAAGCCATTGCACTCCAGCTTGGACAACAAGAGCAAAACTCACTTCTCAAAAAAAAAAAAAAAATATATATATATATATATATCTATATATATATATATATAGATATATATATATTTTGTAGGGACAGGGTTTCACTATGTTGCCAAGGCCGTGAAAACTTTCTAGTATGAAATTTTATTTCAAAATTCTGGAATATGTTTATAAATAAATATCTAAGGTAGATTTATTTATATTCACATATTATATTGAGAGATAAAATGCTTTGCATCACCAAAGTATAATAGAATATATTCTATTGATATTGGAAGTGAAATCCAATAAATGAAATATTTTTCTTAGAGTTCTGCTGAGTCTGTGACTTCTGACTATTTGAATGAGTCCATTCTTTAACTGAGGTTTAATCTCTCTCTACGTATTATAGATGTGAATGCTGCTAGGTTAATGGACTTTATTTTTTCTCAAAAAGTATCTTTTGGGCTTCAATTTGATAGTTGTGATACTAGAAAGGGGTCCTGATCTAGACCCCAAAAGAAGGTTCTTGGATCTTTCATAAGAAAGAATTCAGGGGCCGGCTCTGTGGCTCACGCCTGTAATCGCAGCACTTTGGGAGGCTGAGGTGGGTGGATCACCTGAGGTCAGGAGTTTGAGACCAGCCTAGCCAACATGGTGACACTCCCATCTCTACTAAAAATACAAAAATTAGCTGGGTGTGATGGTGGGTGCCTGTTATCCCAGCTACTTGGGAGGCTGAGGCAGGAGAATCACTTGAACCTGGGAAGTGGAGGTTGCAGTGAGCTGAGATTGCACCATGCACTCTAGGCTGGGTGACAGAGCAAGACTCATCTCAAAAAAAAAAAAAAAAAAAAAAAAAAAAAAAAAAAAAATTCCGGGTGAGTCCACAGAGTACAGTGAAAGCGAGTTTATTAGAGAATTAAATGAACAAAACAATGACTACTCCATAGGTCCATAGGCAGAGCAGCCCCAAGGGCTGCTGGTCGGCTATTTTTATGGTTATTTCTTGACCATATGCTAAACAAGGGGTAGATTATTCATGAGCTTTTGGGGAAAGGGGTGAGGAGTTCCCGGAACTGAGACTGAGGATTCCTTTTTCTCTTCTTTTCTTCTTTTTTTGAGACGAAGTGTTGCTCTGTCGCCCAGGCTGGCGTGCAGTGACGCGATGTCGGCTCACTACAACTTCCGCGTCCCGCATTCAAGGGGGTCTCCTGCCTCAGCCTCGCGAGTAGCTGGGACTACAGGCGCATGCCACCACGCCTGGCTAATTCTTATTTTTAGTAGAGACGGGGTGGGGGTTTCACTGCCTTAGCCAGCCAGGATGGTCTGGATCTCCTGACTTTGTGAGCCGCCCGCCTCGGCCTCCCAAAGTGCTGGGATTACGGGCATGAGCCATCGCGCCCGGCCCAGCTTCCTCTTTTTTTAGACCATATAGAGAACGTCTGGATGTTGCTGTGGCATTTGTAAACTGTCATGGTGCTTGTAGGAGTGTCTTTTGGCATGCTAGTATATTATAATTAGTGTGTAATGAGCAGTGAGGATGACCAGAGGTCACTTTTGTCACCATCTTGGTTTTGGGGCGGGGGGGTTGGCTGGCTTCTTTACCGCGGAGTCTTTGTGACCTGTCTTGTGCTGACCTCCCATCTCATCCTGTGACTAAGAATGCCTAAACGGGGGATGTAGGCCAGCAAGTCTCAGCCTCGTTTTATCCATTTGCTATTCAAGATGGAGTTGCTCTGATTCAAACGCCTCTGACTATTGTATGGGTTTATAACATGGTAAATGATAAATAAAAATTCCTCAAGCACTAATGCATATTCATGATGACTGTTCCTGGCAAAAACACACATGCTTCACAGTGACAAGCATGGCATGTTTTCCAGTGGGTCCTGCCTGGGTAGGAGTGGAGCATATTCAAGATGAGAGCCAAATGGGAAAAGAGTGCTACCCAGGCCACTGCATTCTGGACCTTCTCTGCCTTAATAATTATTTATTTTTTGAATTTTTATTTAACAAATAAGGCCCCCTCTCTGAACCATTTTCATGGTTCTTCTGAATTCAAACATCTGGTCTTATGTTTACTGTAAGTTCAGTTTTTCTTGGAGTGGTCTTTTAAGTAATTAAATATTTCATCTCTTAGTAGAGATAAATGGGAGATTCAAATAGAAGACCGCAAGTCCCCTTCCAAAAGTATAAATTCTTTAGTTAAAGTAACTTTGAGAGGCATGGCCTTTCCTTCCATACTGTTTTGAAGGACACCGTCTCCTAATGTAAAAGAAGATCTAAAAGGTATTTTAATGAAAAGCTAATACTTAAAACATTATAGTGATTTTTGTTGTAGTAATTCCACTTTGGGCAAAAGTGCAGCTTGTTCTATGGTCATTTGGCACTGTTAATACACAATCCAAGAACATGACATATGAATGTCAACTTTTACTTTAGATGGCTAACTTTATGGCTGAATTTGTTTATAGTTCTTGAAAAAAGGCTAAGGTAGATTAATTTCAAAATAACATGTTAGTAACTATTTTCAAGATGTTCTTTGAAAAATTTTTTATTATGGGAAATTTAGAACACAAATAGAGAAGAGAGTGTAAGGAAGTCCCATGTATCTATCTCCAGACCTCTACGATTATTAACCATGGCTAATGTTGTTTCCTCTATACCTTCTTCATTCCCCTGACTACATTGTTTTGTAACCAGTTTCAGATATGTCATCTCATTTGTAAACATTTTAGTATGTATCTCTAAATGCTAAGGATTCCTTTCAAAAGCATAGTAACAGTACCACTATTACACCTAAAATAAACCCAATAATTCCTTAATGCCATCAAATACCCAGTTAATGTTCAAATTTTCCCGGTTGTCTTACTAGTATTTTTTACACTTCAGTCAGGATCTAAACAGGGTATATTTAGATAATGTCAGTCCTAAATTTCTATTAACCCTTAGATTTCCCCTTTTTTATTTTCTTGCATTTTACCTGTTGAAGATGTAGTTTCTTTTAAGCAAGAAGAATGCCTAAGTAGGCCAGGCACAATAGCTCTTGCCTGTAATTCTAGCACTTTGGGAGGCAGAGGCAGGTGGATAGAGTGAGTCCAGGAGTTCAAGATCGGCCTAGACAACATAGACCCCATACCTACAAAAAATTTAAAAATTAGCCAGATGTGGTGCCACATGCCTGTAGTGCCAGCTGTATGGGAGGCTGAAATGGGAGGATCACTTGAACCTGGGAGGTAGAGGCTGGCCACGGTGAGCCAGGATTGCTCCACTGCACTCCAGCCTGTGACAGAGCAACACCCTGCCTAAGTGCCTCTCAGAGGGAAGGCCCACATGGGAGGTGAGTTTGTTTGTTTACCCTATAATTCTTACTTTCATTAGAGAAACATAGAATTAGACAATTTTAAGCCTGGAAGAGATTTTTAGCCATTAGTCCTTTCCAGTCATATCACCCCAGACTTTTGAACCTGAGTTTCATTTTGTTAGATCTTGAACTTGAAATTGTAGACATTTACAGTGAAGGGACATTGAGATAATCTGGCTCAACCCTCCTAATTTCACAGATGAGGAAACCAAGGAAGAAACTGAGGCCCAATGACATGTCTGGGAGGTTTGTTCAAACCACAATGTCAGCTGCTTCTCTGATATCATTTCCCCTTTATTGCACTGATTCTCCATATGTACTATGTGTGTACAGGGTTGTTTTTTCCCTAAACTGTCCTCTCTCTAGCCTAGATCTGATGACATTCCTCTATGTAATTGTAGAAATCACTGGTCTTGGAGAGCCATTTTTGAAGATAGAAGTGTGTCCTCTCATATCCTCAATGGTTTTGGGTTAGAAAAAGCTGGGAACCCCTGCCTTCCCAGGGCCACATGCCCCTTTAGTACAGGGTTTCACATAACCGAAATAAGCTTTTCCATATTGCTTTTGAGTATCTGAAGGTAAAGGGTAGTCTGCCCAGGAGCTTTGAAGTGGTGCAAGTTCCCACTGGGCACCAATCTGTATTTGAAACCCAACAGGGCAACAGGTGTGTTCTGTGAATATTTGACAACACTGTCATGTTGCCCTCTCTCTCTCTGTGTTTTTTGAGATAGGGTCTCACTCATGCAGGCTGGAGTGCATGACCATGGCTTACTGCAGCTTTGACTTCCTGGGCTCAAGTGATCCTCCCACCTCAGCTTCTCAAATAACTAGGATTACAAGCACACACCACCATACCCAGCAGATTTTTAACTTTTATTTTTATTTGTAGAGATGGGGTCTCCCTGCGTTGCCCAGGCTGATCTCAAACTCCTGGGCTCAAGTGATCCTCTTGCCTTTGCCTCCCTAAGTTCTGGAATTATAGGCATGAGCCATTCCTTCTAAATATATATATATAAAGCATTTCCACCTAACCCTTAGATTTCTCTAATCTATCTACCTACCAGGTTTCATAGACATTTTTTAAAGAACAGAGGATATTCTCATTGGAATATGTTCTCTGCTGTCTTGCTTTTAAGATGCCGTAATTGAATTTAATGTGTATTGATTCATGTTGATTTCAAGCCAGGCTAAAACCAGCCAGATTCTTCCAACATAAGATCAGTAGAAGTGCTAAGTGGTCCCACAGAGAACAAAATTCTCTCACAGAATTTTGAGAGAACAGAGACTTAATTTTGGTGGATTAAAAAAAAAATTACTCTCACAAGCATTGTTAATAGAGATCTAACTAGTAATTCTACCAGAAAACCAGGAATATTCTAGATTCAATATGAGAAAAAAATTATATTTCTCAATAGTGTGGTTTGGGAGAAATTAAGAATTAACTAGTTATAGAGCTTTATAGAGAGCATATTCTTCAGCTTTGTTAAATCTTACCAAAGATTAGGATGTCTTTTAGATTAACTGCTGTTTTCCTACCACTATCTTATACACGTCAAGTTATTATTATTGTTATTATTTTGAGACAGAGTTTCGCTGTTGCCCAGGCTGGAGTCCAGTGGTGCGATCTTGGCTCACTGCAACCTCTGGGTTGCCCCCTGGGTTCAAGTGATTCTCCTGCCTCAGCCTCCCGAGTAGTTGGAATTAAAGGCATGTGCCACCACACCTGGCTAATTTTACATTTTTAGTAGAGATGGAGTTTCACCATGTTGGTCAGGCTGGTCTCGAACTCCTGACCTCAGGTGATCCACTTACCTCAGCCTCCCAAAGTGCCGGGATTACAGGCATGAGCCACCATGCTTGGCCAAGTTTTAATTATTTTAAAAGAAAACCTTGTTGTAGTTTAAGCATCAACTTTAAAGCTGCAGAGCAGGTATTATACAACCTGACAGTTTTTTCTGGGATTCTATTAACTTGTGTTTTCCTCACTTATGATTAGTATAAACATTCAGTTATGTGATTTTAGTAGCATAAATAAATGAAGATGTATTTTTATCATATTTATAGCTGAAATTTTGATTAAGAAAAACCTACTTGCTCCGCTGTATTTTTTTCCTTTACTGCTTATCCATTGAATGCTAGGATTCAACACAGGAGTCAAACCATATATATGTTCCATCTTGATGGTAGCCTAACTTTTTTTTTTTTTCCGAGATGAAGTCATGCTCTGTTGCCCAGGCTGGAGTGCAGTGGTGCAATCTCGGCTCACTGCAACCTCCACCTTCTGGGTTCAGGTGATTCTCCCATCTCAGCCTTCCAGGTAGCTGGGATTACAGGCATCCACCACCACACCCAGCTAATTTTTTTTTTTTTTTTTGTCTTTTTAGTAGAGACAGGGTTTCACCATGTTGGCCAGGCTGGTCTCGAACTCCTGACCTTGTGATCCACCCACCTCGGCCTCCCAAAGTGCTGGGATTACAGGCGCGAGCCACTGCGCCTGGCTGATGGTAGCCTAACTTTAAACATAATTGTAGTAGGATGATGTGCCCTATACTCATGTTATATTGCCTTTTATAGCTAATTATTTTGTGGACCAGAATAACATATGTACACACACACATATATTTTGAGATAGGGTCTCACTGTGTCACCCAGGGTATAGTGCAGTGGTGTGATCTTGGCTCACTGCCACCTTTGCCTCCCAGGCTCAAGTGATCCTCCTACCTCAGCCTTTTAAGTAGTTGTGACCACAAGCACATGCCACCATGCTTGGCTAATTTTGTATTTTTGGTAGAGATGGAGTTTCGCCATGTTGCCCAGGCTGGTCTCAAACTCCTGACCTCAAGTGCTCTGCCCGCCTAGGCCTCCCGAAGTGCTGGGATCACAGGCGTGAGCCACCGCGCCTGGCCTCAGAATAACCTATATTATCATGATGCTTATAATATTTCTAAGCTTATATAAAGTTTGATTATTTTTATACCTTTATGATTATACAATAATAATTTTTGGATACCTACCATGTACTGAGTACTTTACTTACACACCTTCCAATTCTTCCAACTGCCCTGAGCTATAGATAATCAAATCCCTCAGTTTGCAAGTCAAGAAACTGAGGCTCAAAGAAGTTAGGCAGGTGCTTGTAGCTTGTACACTGAAAAGCTGGGGTTTGGCTCTAGAGCCCCTAACATATGCTTTCTGCACTGTACCACATTGTTGCCAGAGGTTGTGTGTGATAAAGAAAAAAAAATTACTGAAAGAGCTTTCCTAGCTTTTCTCCTACCTCACAGGCTGTACTTTCTCAGTCATCATTGCGAAGAGTGATATGTTGGAGGACCTCAGGGCTCAGCCCCAGATGTCAGGGCTGATACACACTGTATCCTATTCTCTCTATACATAAGTGCTGGGGACCATATTTCTAGCACTAGCCTCAGCCTTTTTTCTCAACTCCAGACTCATGTAGCCATTTGCTTACTCTACATCTCCACTCAGTTTTCTGAAGGTGTCAAGCTTAACCTATCTAAAACCAAACTCTTGATTCTATCCCAAAACACTCTGTCCTTTCTGAGCCCTTGCTATTACAGTAAATGGTATCACTTCTCACCTGGTTGCTCAGGCCCCTTTGGTGTTCTGTGTGACCCCTCTGTCTCTCAGACCCTGTATGCAAACCCCCAGCAAATACTTTTGCCACTACCTTCAAAATATGTCTGGAATCTGTATACTTCTCACCACCCCACAGCTGCCAGCCTAGTCCAGGCCATCTTTCTTTTTAGCCCATCCTTCTACAGTAACTACCTACTTTTCTCCCTGCCTCGTTCCTGTCTATCAATGGTTTTTCCTCCACCCAACAGCTAGTCAATTCTATTAAAAGATAAGTCACAAAAATAAATAAATAAAAATAAAAGATAAGTCACATCATGTCATTCCCCTGCTCAGAGCCCTCCAGTGGCTTCCCCCTACACTTAGAACAAAAGCCAAAATCTCATTTATCTAACCCTCAAGACCTTACATGTCCTGGCCTTGCCTGCCCTTCCCTACTCATTCTTCTACTTCAGTCAGATTAGAGGAGCAGCTTTGTAGCTCCCCAAACCTGCCAAGAATATTGCCATTTGCAGGGGCTTTGCATTTGCTGGACCCTCTGCCAGTTACACACCTCCTGCCTCATTCACTGGGTTTGCTTCCTCTCTTCATCCACACCTCTGCTCACTAGGCCTTCTCTGACCCACCCTAAGAGAGAACCCTCCCCATTCCATATCCCTCCCTTTACTCTGCTTCATTCCTAATAGCACTTGTCACTATCTGATGTTAATTTTGATCAGTTTATTATAAGTATGTAAGCTCCATGAATACAGGGTCTTTGTTCATCTCTGTAGCCCCAGTGCTGTCAACAGTGCCAGGCACATAGTATTGAATAAATATTTGCTGAACTAATTAATGAGTGATTTCCTAGACATTAGATCTCTTGCCTTCACTCATTCTCTTTTCACTGAATATATAAATAGTTGGTCATGTGTGTGTGTGTGTGTGTGTGTGTGTGTGTGTGTGTGTATGTATGTGTTTCTTATTGGTTTAAGCCACTCCTTGCTTATTTAGCCAAAGCTTACATCAGTTTCATAGCAGTAGAAAACAAGGGAGGCTGGGAGCTAAATGACAGAACTTAGGAACACAAAGAAGGAAACAACAGACACTGGGGTCTACTTGAGGGTGAGGGTGGGAGGAGGGAAAGCAGCAGGAAAAATAACTGTTGGGCACCTGGGTGATTAAATAATCCGTGCAACAAATCCCTGTGACATGAGTTTACCTATGTAACAAACCTTCACATGTACGCCGGAACCTAAAATAAAGTTAAAAAAAAATTAATATAATCCCTATAGAAAACAGTATGGAGGTTCCTCAAAAAATTCAAAATAGAATGACCGTATTCCAGCAATCTCAGTTCTAGGTATATATACAAAGGAAATAAAATCGCTATTTTGAAGAAAAAATAATAAGGGAGGTAGGGTCCTATGGTTAATACACAACCTACTATCTGATGAAATCGAGATGCACAGATGACTTTAAATCCAGAGTATTTGCCAGGGAGCAGTGGCTCACGCCTACAATCCCAGCACTTTGGGAGGCCAAGGAGGGCGGATCACGAGATCAGGACTTCGAGAACAGCCTGGCTAACATGGTGAAACCCTGTCTCTACTAAAAATACAAAAATTAGCTGGGCATGGTGGTGGGCCTCAGGAGGCTGAGGCAAGAGAATTGCTTGAACCCTGGAGGCAGAGGTTGCAGTGAGCTGAGATGGTGACAAAGTGAGACTCTATCTCAAAACAACAAAATCCAGAGCTTTCAGATTTGTTTTCCTTGCTTTTCTCCACAACTGATAAGTACTGGGCAAGGCTGGTCAAAAAACAATCACAGAATGTGTTACACTGCCTCAGTTTCCCCAGTGTAACTGAGAACAAGATTGGGTCTAAGAGGAACAGATCCAAGCAAACAAGCCTGCACTTTCCCACTTCCACTCTCAGATGCCATCTTGTCTCCATTCATAAGGACAGTCATGTGTGTGGATTCTTTTTATTATACATTCTGCCACATTCTTTTGTATTACAAATCAAGTCATCCAAGTCTCAGGACCCCCTCCTGCCCTGCAGGTTGCTATGTATACCCAAGACCTTCCACTGATATATTGAGTTGCATTTCTGGCTGCCGGATCACCCCTCACACTTTTAAAAACAATTTATTTTTATCCTATATATTTAAGGGGTACAATATGATGTTTTGCTATACAAGTTCTGACAGGAGAAAAAGATGTATTAACATATAGCAATTAAAATTTAGCAATTGGTTGGCCTGATGTTCTTAGAATCATCTAGTGATTCTCAAACCTGATTACTTAGCAGAACCACCTGAGCTGCTTTTCAAAAATACAGGTTTCAGGTCCTACTCTAGCTCTGGGGTTAGAATAGGGCTCTGGTGTGTCTGGTGTGGTAGATACCACACACATTCTCTGTCTCTCTCTCTCTCAGATCACATATATTCCTTGTGATACTAAGTGTTGTGAAGCAAACAAAGGGTAGAAAAATAGGAGTAAAGACGATGGGAAGGGCTTTCTGAGGAGGTAGTATTTAGTCTGTGATGGGAAGTATTAGGGAAAGAACATTTTGGGCAGGAAATAGCATAGTGTACTCACAGAATTAAAAGCAGACCAGTGTGGCTGGAGCACAGCAAGTGATTAAGGGAAGAGCTCTGCTTCAGTGGGAGGAAGGGGCTGAGGCTTCGTCACAGAGGCCTTGCAAACACTGAGGAAGAGTTGGTTTTGTTCTGAGTGCTGTCATTCTCTTAAGAACTCTGGAGAATGGACTGTAAGAGAACAAAAGTGGAAGCTGTGAGACCCAAACCATTCTCTGATGATAAAGGGAACTATACTGTTGGCATCAAAGACGGAGAGGAGAAGGCAGTTTCAGGGTATAAGTTTTAAGGAAGTCAACTGGACTTGCTGATAAATTGGAAGTGGAGTGAGGGAGAGAATGGGGAAACAAGGATGATACAAAAGGGTTCCATAAGAGGCAGCATAGGTCAAGTGCCCAGTTCCCTCATCTGTAAAATGGGGTACTAAGGTACCTCTCTGGGTTGGTGGTAAGTTGACATTTGTAAAGCACTTAAACAGAGTTTGGCACATGGTAAAATACTGTGTAAATATTAGAAGTGATTTGGATGATGTTTATTCATCCAAGGTCACACAGCTGGTCAGCAGCAGGTCCAGGACAAGAAGCCAAGGCTTAGTCTCTTGGTTTAGTGCATTTTATGCTACACTGAGCTGCCTCTTTCAATTACCTTTGAACTTATTTATGCAGACTCTTGGTTGAGGGTTTGGCCCATGGTACCTGAAGAGTTGCTCTTATCATAACATATGAGCTTTGACCAGACATGATACATTGCTAGGGTTGGCCAGGTGTGGTGGCTCATGCCTGTAATCCCAGCACTTTGGGAGGCTGAGGTGGGCAGATCATTTGAGGTTGGGAGTTTGAAACCAGCCTGGCCAATGTGGTGAAACCCCGTCTCTACTAAAAATACAAAAATTAGCTGGGCGTGGTGGCAGGTCCTGTAACCCCAGCTACTAGGGAGGGTGAGGCAGGAGAATCTTGAACCTGGGAGTTGAAGGTTGCAGTGAGCTGAGATCACACCACTACACTCCAGCCTGGGCAACAGAGCAAGACTCTCAAAAAATAAAAATAAAATAATAAATAATAATAAATAAATTGCTAGGGTTTTTTGCATAGCTGGACATTCAGATTATTTTGGCTATCCATAAAATGGTGCCATTCCAGACAAAACACAGGGCCTGGATGGTCAGAGGAAGAGGGTGTTAGAAGAGAGATGTGCTGGGGATAGTTTGAAGTATTAAAAGAAATGTCTTCCAGAATGTGCTCATGTTGTTCACATGCTTAGACTGGAGTAGGCACATGGACAACACTAAGAGATGGCATTAAGAGTCCTTAATATCGGAAGTTAGAGGTCAGTGCATGCCAGGAGAAGGAAAGAAATACAGCTGAGAATGCTAGTATAAGTCTCCCAGATTGTCAGTTTTCTAGTGATATATCTTTAAAAAGTGTTTGAAGTGCTTCTATCTGTCAGTTTCAACTAAGCTACTTTCTAAAAATTGTTCTTTGTACTGTGCTTGTCTCATGAACCTCTTCGAGTTTAATTCATGCAATATGTGGGTGAAAATCCTATCAGCCTCAGTTCCCATCCCCCAAAGTCTGAGAAGCAGATTTTAGAAACACATTGTTGCACCTGCAAGGATTTGTCATTTTATTAAATTGGACCTGAGATGATTTTCAATGTGCCTTGTAGAAAGAATTTCAGAAAGAGGTGAGAGAAAATGCCAACTTGGCCCTTCCTTCCTCATGTTGACTGTCTGTTTTGTTGCACCTCTATCTCAAACAGCATGGGGAGGACTGTTCTTCATTACCAGGGAATGTGAGTCATTCCCAGATTTGTGTGATTGGGATTCCAAAGCATTGCTGTATCCGATGGTCTTATTAAATCCAAGTGTCAGTGCAGCCTTTCAGACTGTAGGGGAGAGCTCCGTTACAGCTGGTGACCTGGTTCTAGTTACCACACAGAGAAACTGGCGAGAGCAGTGACCCCCTCCGAGTACCCAGAATTCCACATGGATGGCTGTTACCAACTGTTCCCAGATTTGGGGGTTTCCTGGTTCACTTCATGGGCTTCAGTACACTTCAGCTTTCTGTATGTGCCTAGTTGGGATCTGTGTGCTTTACAGGAAAATGTTCTACTGTCTATAGACAAGCTAGTGCCAAGATTAGCCTGGCTTTTTGAGGGTACCTAGTTCAGATTTATTTAGCCCCAAAAGTGTTAACTGCACTGTGTCCAGGATCTAGCAAGACACTATCCATTTCCAACTTGGTCCAAACAAAACAAAACATCAACTGAAGAGGGAGGAAACTATGAATGTTGCCAGAAAATTAGTTTGCTCTGTCTTTTCTTTCTCCTAGAGTGTTTCACAGCCAATGGTGCGGATTATAGGGGAACACAGAACTGGACAGCACTACAAGGCGGGAAGCCATGTCTGTTTTGGAACGAGACTTTCCAGCATCCATACAACACTCTGAAATACCCCAATGGGGAGGGGGGCCTGGGTGAGCACAACTATTGCAGGTAAGATGGGGCCACGCAGTACTTTAAAAAGATAGATATATATCTGGTCTCTTCTTCCAACCCCTTTCATCCCAGCTCACAACTTGGGAAAGACTTTTGGCCACCTCAGAGACTTATTTTGTCAGCTTTTAAAATATTTCTCCCACACTTTACACACACACACACACACACACACACACACACACACACACACACACACACACACAGACAATTGCCACTCAACACTCTTTTCACTCATTAACGTGTTTTAATGCTGGCTTTCAAAGCTCTGCTTTTCTGTCTGATCACTTCCTTGTTTCTTTGGGAAGGTTTTCTCAGTTAGCCCTACCACCAGTGGACAATACACAGTTAGAAGAGCAGCCTACGCTACTGAGAATGTCATGGTCAAACAGCACCATCTGTGACCCAAGCCTCCTGCTTCTGAGCAAAGGAAGCTGCCTACATTATTCTACCTCCAGCCAGCCCAGGATAACCTTGCTCTGGGAACAGCTGTATCCATCAGATGTGTGCTGTTTACTTCCTTTTAGTAGACTAAGTGTTTCTTTGCTTTTCACTTCCTGTCTGACCCTAGCAGGGGATCTTAACCTGATATCCGTGGTGCTTCAAATGTGTATTCACAATTCCTGGGGATGATCCATAGCTTTGATCAGCTTCTCAAAGTTATCTGTGATTGAAAACAGGTTCAGAATCACTGGTATGTAGGGCCAAGAACAAAGATTGTAAGCACTTCTGGTTATACATTTGTGCTGCTTATGCCCAACTCCCTGGTAATGAGACTCATGGTTCAGCAATGCACTGAATTTAATTATCATTAGGACAGGTGCAAAGGCAGCCTCTTGAGCCATTGGGACAGGAAAAAATGATTGTTGAACTATACACCATATCCCTGGTTCTACATACGTTGGAATCTCAACCATGGTGCTATTGACCCAGCTGAGCCAACATACATTTTCCTGTATTGTGTGGGCCACACTGTTTACCTTCTGCCCTCTACATACCTTTGCTAATGCTCTAGGGCCCTTGTAGTTGTCTCAAAGTCACCCGGCCCTTAGTCTGTGTTCTCTTTATCCCTATACCTTCAGCACTTCCCTTCACCTCTGTCCTATCTTGTATCAACTGACCATTCCCTCCTAGTTGCCATTGACTTATTTTGCTTGTTATAAAAGTGTTAAAAGCTTGTTCTTTAAAAAAGCTTCTCAAACACTACAGGTGTATGTTGTTTAAATAGTTAAAGTTCCCCATTTTACCCATTTTTGTTGAAACCCTCCCCACAAAGTCCCAAGTCCCAGAGACAATTTATGTATTTGCCACTTCACATTTTGCTGTTGTATTTCATTGTTAAAGTTACACATGCTCATTAAATAATTCTTTAATATTTTATTTTCAAACTTATACATGTTAATTTATTTTTTGCATTAATTAAAAAATTAATCTCACCTCATTTTTTATTTATTACCTTACCCTAGGTTTTCTATTTATAGGAATAGTTGGGTTGGGTTGAGAAGAGTGTTTAGGAAGAGAAACAAGTATTTGATTTTTGTCTTTTCGTAGTTACTTATCTTCTTTTTCCAAAGTGTCTCTTGGTAGTAGGCTGTTGGTTTATTCTATTGATCTGTTGCTTCCTATCAAACAAATCTTAGAGGAGCTCCTGTTTTTAAGTCTGACTTTTTTTTTTTTGAGATAGAATTTCACTTTGTCACCCAGGCTAGAGCACAGTGGCATGATATTGGCTAACTGCAACCTCCACCTCCTGGGTTCAAGCAATTCTCCTGCCTCAGCCTCCTGAGTAGCTGGGATTACAGTCATGTGCCACCATGCCCAGCTAATTTTTTTTGTATTTTTAGTAGAGACGGGGTTTCACCATATTGGCCAGGCTGGTATCAAACTCCCAACCTTGTGATCCACCTGCCTCAGTCTCCCAAAGTGCTAGAATTGCAGGTGTGAGCCACTGCACCCAGCCTTAAATATGACTTTAAGGTAAATTTCAAGTTTCCAGTGAGGCCTAATTTATGTGAAAAAATTTTTCTTTCTTATGGATTAGCACCCACTTCTACCCACAGGCTCCTAGAAATGCACCCATAAACATCCATTAAGAGAGCAGTGAGAGCCAGGAGGGACAACCTTTCTCCTTAGCCCTGGGCAGCCATCACATCAAACCCTTTCCTTTGATTTGATGGAATGCAGGAGACCTGAACTATTTAATACCAGTTTATACTTTGGAAAAGGGAGGCTGAAATTGTGGATTATTACATCAAAGAGTCCAGGCCTTTTGTTTTAGCACTGCAGCAAAGTCAAGGATGAATTTGCTTGTTCTTTATTAAGCTATTCTGATGCTTTTCAATATGATTTTTGACATTGATAATAAACAGTTGTTTTCTAAGGGCTTTACCAAATAAATACTACATCAAAGCTGAACACTGAATAGAGGGAGGAAAATGACAGTGAAATACTGTTTAAAGAAGGGCTTTGTACAAGTTCTTCTACTTTGATTTCTCAACTGACACCCGACACCATGTTTGTCTTGTGTGACTTTTTCAGACCCATCACATTAGAGATGTCTGTGAGTTGGCGAGTGATGGGAATGCACTTTTCTGGGCTCAAAGTAACTGGCTTAGAAGGAAGGCAGAGAATGGGGAAGAGCAGAGTTGGTGCTGGCACCTGCCTTTGGTCATAAGAAATAAAAGGACGCTTTGTGCTTTGGGGAAGCTTATCTTCCAGGCCACACGATAGGGTTAGCCCGCTCTGGCCTGATAGGGGTTGCTCCCGGGCTCCTGCTGCAGAGTCTTTATGCCCATTTCCGGCCTAACCGGAGTGTCAGGTTTCCAGTGTTCTGAGTCTAAATAAAAGGGGCTTGGAAAGCGGTGGAGTCTTTTCTGTGTGTCCAGTAGCCCCTGCCGTTTTATTTGTCTGCTTCAGCACTGTTGCTTGTTATTGTTATGGCATCTATGGGTTGAAAAGACCTTAAAGGGTATTCATTCCAGGCCATTCTCATTTAGAAATGTGAAATACATCTTTAAAAATATCTCCATATCAGAAATTGGTACCGCATGACAGGATCACAAGTTGTAATTGAGACTCTGGCGCAGTTTTCCTCCGTATTTTCTGAGGAGTCAGCATTTTGAGGAAGGAATAGCACCCATTTCTAGCAAATGTGAGGCTGATCCTGATGAAAGTTTGTCAGTGGAGTCTTTATTAAGTGAATTTTATTTTACTGTTTAAAAATTACACCATTGGAGTATTCACTATCCAGGAAACAATACCAGAAAAGAAAAAAAATTGAAATCTCCAATAGTTCCAGTGTCTAGAGATACTTTATAAATAGAGTTTGGTGTACATTCCTCCTTAAGTACGTCTTTTCAAAACATGAGATTGTGTCATCTATTGGGTTTTATAACTGCCTCTTTAAAAAAAAAAATCTAATAAGGCTGGGCACAGTTGCTCACGCCTATAATCTCAGCACTTTGGGAGGCCGAGATGGGCAGATCACTTGAGATCAGGAGTTGGAGACCAGACTGGCCAACATGGTGAAAGCCCACCTCTACTGAAAACAAAAAAAAAAAATCGGCCAGATGTGGAAGTGCGCACCTGTAGTCCCAGCTACTCCGGAGGCTTGAGGCAGGAGAACTGCTTGAGCTTGGGAGACAAAGGTTGCAGTGAGCCGAGATGACGCCACTGCACTCCAGCACAGGCGACAAAGTAAGAGTCCGTCTCAAAAAAAAAAAAAAAAAAAAGTCTAATAAGGCATTGTGAATATATTTGCAAATTAATAAGACTGGTTTCTATACTATATTTTCCCTAGCTGCCTAGTATTCCCTTCTATGGATATACTATTTATTTAACCAATCCTTTATTGTTGGATATTTGCTATTTCCACCTGTTTTTTATATTATAAAAGTGTTTTGTTGAACATCTATATAGGTGAGATTTCCTTAGAATAAATTCCTAAAGAGGAAATTGCCAAGTGGAGGGTTTGCACATTTCTAGGGCCTTTGGCTCTAATTACCAAATTGCTGCTCTGACCAGTTGCGTCAGTTCTCATATTCGTCAGCAGCACTGAGAGCCCCTGTGCTCACTCAACCTTAGAATCTCCATGTTCATGTTCAAGGTGCCAGTGCTATTTGGCATGATGTGTGCAGTGGTCATTTGTCCTAGTTAAACTATAGTGAATTTGCCTAAACATATATTACCTTTGCTTACTTTCCTCCAGACTCTGAAGTATATGTCAGAGTAGATATGTTTGTCCTTGTAATATTACCATATTTTCCTTTTTGACAAGAGATGGCACTGAGATACAGACCAAGTATTAGAAACAATACAGAAGCCAAGCCTGTCCTTTTCTGTAAAACTGAAAAGCAATGAACCAGCTGAGTTAAAACATCAGAAATCATCAATTTAATCCTTTTCCCCAACAGAAACCCAGATGGAGATGTGAGCCCCTGGTGCTATGTGGCGGAGCATGAGGATGGTGTCTACTGGAAGTACTGTGAGATACCTGCTTGCCAGAGTAAGACCGTAATACCCAGTGTGATGGTTTACAGGACTGTCAACACTAAGAGTGCAGAGAGGGAGGCCCCTGCCCGAGGTCAGGTAGTTTTAGGCTGGTGGATTTCATGGAGCATGTGAAAGAAGACATCCTGGGCTGAGGATTTTCACTTCTCTTGTTGAGGCTTTTCAGGAATAGGAATGCTGATTTCCTTGGCACCTCATTCTAAAGATATTCCCTTGATGAGAATATCTACTTTTGGTTAATTTCTGATTCTTTCACGGATAGAGAGGGCAACCTCTCAGAAGCAGGCTAGGGGAAAAAAAGTATCTTGTACTTTTTGGAATGAACATCTTAATACATAGCAAAACTTAGTTATGACACTACTTATTATTTGGATATGAACGGGTCCCCAGAAGTGATATTCGGTAAATACCTTGTTAAGTACCATACAAAGCTGATATGATAGTTCTTTAACCCATATTAGCATAACATGTTCTATTGTTTATAATAGTAACTCACAACCCAGTTTCTTCAGCCTTTTACTAAAATGCTTGTTTTCTGTTTCATTCATTTATTCCTATATTGAGTTTATTCTGACCCTCAGGAGTGTATAGGATAGGAGGAATCTTAAAAAGATACAGTCATGCGCCGCACAAAACAGACCACATATACAATCGTGGTCCCATAAGGAGTATCTCAACTGATTGTTCAGTCAGTTACAGATGGCACTTCTTTTTCTACTCTTTCTTCCCTTCTCACTACGGCACTTGACTAATCTGTAAATATAAATATATAGATAGATGATAGATTATAATGGAGCTCAAAAATTTCTCTTGCCTACTAACATTATATCTGTCATGATGCTATAGTGCAACACATTACTCATGTTTGTGGTGATGCTGGTATAAATAAACTCACTGTACTGCCAGTCACACAGAAATATATACAATTATGTGCTGTACATAATACTTGATAATGCTAGTAAACAAATATGTTACTGGTTTATGTATTTACTATACTATACTTTTAACTGTTATTTTAGAGTATATTCCTTCTACTTATTAAAAAAGCAGTTAACTATGAAACAGCCTTAGGCAAGTTCTTCAGGAGGTATTCTAGAAGGAGGCATTGTTATCACAGGAGATGAGAGCTCCATGCGTGTTACTGCCCAGAAGACCTTCCAGTGACAAGAAGTGGACATGGAGACAGTGATACTGATGATCCTGACGTTGTGTAGCCTAGATTATTGTGTTTATTTGTGTCTTAGTTTTTAACAAAAAAGTTTAAAAAGTAAATGAAAGTAAAACATTTAAAAACTGTAATAGGAAAAAAAGCTTATAGAAGAAGGATATAAGGCTGGGCATGTTGGCTCACGCCTGTAATCCCAGCACTTTGGGAGGCTGAAGCGGGCAGATCACTTGAGGCCGGGAATTCTAGACCAGCTTGGCCACCATGGCAAAACCCCATCTCTACAAAAAGTAAAAAATTAGCCAGGTGTGGTGGCATGCACTTATAATCCCAGGTACTTGGGAGGCTGAGTGACAAGAATCACTTGAACCTGGGAGTCAGAGATTGCACTGAGCTGGGATCACGCCACTGCACTCCAGTCTGGGTGACATAGCAAGAATCTGTTTCCACAAAAAAAGGAGAAGCATATAAAGGAAGAAAATATTTTTGTACAGCTATACAATGTGTTCATGTTGTAAGCTAAGTGTTATTATAAAATAGTCAAAAAGCTAAAGTAATTAAAAAGTTTATAAAGTAAAAAAGTTACAGTAAGCTAAAGTTAATTTATTATTCAAGAAAAATAATGTTTAATGAATTCAGTGTAGCCTAAGTGTACAGAGTTTTTATAAAGTCTACAGTAGTGTCCTAGCCTTCACATTCACTCACTACTCACTCACTGACTCATTCAGAAAAACTTCCAGTCCTGTAAGCTTCATTCCATGGTAAGTACCATGATATAGGTAAACCAATTTTTATCTTTTATACAGTATTTTTACTGTGCCTTTTCTATGTTTAGATACATAAATACTTACCATTATGTTACAATTTCCTGCAGTATTCAGTACAGTAACATGCTGCTCAGGTTTGTAGCCTAGGAGTGATAGGCTATCCCATTATAGACTAGGTATGTAGTAGGCTATCCCATCTCGGTTTGTGCAAGTGGACTCTATGATGTTCACACAACAACACAATTATATGGCAGCTCAGTTCTCAGAACAAATCCTTGTCTAAGAGATACATGACTATACTTGTAAACAAGGTAGAGAAAATATTGTGTATAGAAAGCTCTTGCAGAAGGTTTGAACCACAGAAACTAAAACAAGATCTGGTACTATAAGGAGTCTACTAATGTAGTTTATATATTTTAAAATATGCCAAAAGAGGCCAGGTGCAGTGGCTCACGCCTGTAATCCCAGCACTTTGGGAGGTTGAGCCGGGCAGATCACAAGGTTAGGAGTTTAAGACCAGCCTGGCCAATATGGTGAAACCCCGTCTCTACTAAAAATACAAAAAAATTAGGTGGGCGTGGTGGCGGGTGCCTGTAGTCCCAGCTATTCGGAAGGCTGAAGCAGGAGAATTGGTTGAACACGGGAGGCAGAGATTGCAATGAGCTGAGATCATGCCCCTGCACTCCAGCCTGGTGACAGAGTGAGACTCCCTCTCACACACAAAAAAAAAAAAAAAAAAAAAAAAAAAAAAAAAATTGCCAAAAGAGCTCAGTGCCTACAGCTGAAGAAAAAGACAGTGCATTCATAACCATTCTATCTGTTTTTTTTTTCTTATTTTCTAGGTAGCTTATTATTTAAACCTATTCTTTGCCCTGCCATCTTTCTCACCTCTCAGGTCAGGAGGCTTGTGTGTAGGACTTGGGGACCCTTTCACTGGCACCTTCTGGAATAGGAGTCTGAATTCCGAGACCTCCAGGGGGAAAGGCAGCCCCTGAACCAGAGCTGCAGAGCTAGTACTCACCTTTTGTAATTTAAACGCCCAGATGTCAACACTGCCTGGCAGTTAGGCCTTAGCTTCACTGTCCTTCCAACCTGAGTGTGCCTTAATCCAGTCCCCAAATTGAGAAAACAGTAAAGACCAGAAGAATGGGCTTTTGCTCAGTCTGCTTAATCAAATTTTAAAACGAAAAACATCTCATTTGCCTCTAGTTATGTAAAGAAGAAAGAGGCAGAGGGAGAGGAGAGCAGATTTTCCTCGGTCCATTTGTTCAACACAAAGATGGTCTTTTAGTACCAGCCTGTGTCATTCTCTTGGGAATGGAAAAGAGGGGGTTCAATCTGGGCACTTTTATTTGGAAAGATAATCTTTAACTTGTGTTTCTAAAATACAATCTGGGCCAATAGTAACTGATTCATGTGGTCATTGAAACCAGGTTCTAGAGGAGAGAATTATAACAAAATGCTACAAGCCATTTAGTATGCCTCTAATTTGTAATATTTACCATATATGCTTTACTGCTCCAAAAAAGGAAAATTAAATATTATTTCAGTTTTTCTGTGGCCCCTTGATAACTCTCTCAAATCTCTAAAGCTGGCCTTGAAGTGGTCTGGGCAGAGAGATTTGTAGAAGTTGGGAATGCGAGCTCTATAGTACCTGGTTTCTGGGGATAGAGGATGGGCAGTGTCTGGCTTTGTTTCTGTGGAAAACCCTTCAGTTTACCCTGTGAGCAGCAGGGCTCCCCATCAAGCCGGACCTCAGACATTGAGTATGGCAGAATATTGTGCTTCTAGCGTGTCTGATTAACATAGTTGAGCAAAAACTCTTGTATTGTTCGTAGCAAGAGACATTGGTAATTGCCTGGTGGATTTAACCGAGATACAGCCTGTCTATTTTAGGCCACTTTTGTCCTATTTCTGGTTGTGAAGTCACAATTTTCATGAATAACACTAACCCTCTGCATGAAGCCTGCTATTCATGATTAACATTGAACTTGTCATACAGAAAAAGGCCTATGACATGATCATATTCCTGGAAAGTTCATATCTGAATATAACAGACCCAGCAGGAGCCAGGGGGAGTGAATGTTTAGGGACAAAGTAGAATTTGGCTGAATGGTGGGCCATTGTATGGAAACCAGATCTCTACCCCTTGTGTGTTATATGTAGAGCTACAGCAAGCAAGAGGCAGACCTGAAGTGCGATTCAAATGGGAGCAGAGAGAAATCTGAACTGTGCTCTTGACCTGCAGAGCACGGATCAGAACTTAAAAAGAACAACTCGGAAGTAATTGGATTTGCCCCTCAAACTGCTTCTGCCAGTATGTTTCTCAGAAACCCCAAGTTCTTATTGCAGCCGGGAGAAATGCAGACTTCAAAAGCAAATTCCAACGTTATCAGGTTTATGTCTCTAGATCCCATGCTTTAGATCTCTAGGGCCTGTTGGTTTCACTACTGAGAACTATTTTTTGTTTGCTGAAAAACATTCCCCCACCAATTTCTACAAATACAGCTATAAAATTCATCTTTGAAACAGGAAAATTTGAATACAGACTGAGTATTAGATTATATTAAGGAATTACTGTCAATTTTATTAGCTACAATAATGGCATGGTGGTTAAGTCCATTAAAATTACAGATACATACTGAAATATTTGTGGTTGAAATGGTGTTATATTTTGGATTTGTTTGAAAACAATCCAGCCCCCCAAAGAGTGATTAAGTGAGGGTGAGAGAAATAGATGAAACAAGAATGGTTTAAAAAAAAGTGGATATTTGTTGTATTGGGTGAGGGGTTCATTATTCTTCCCCACTTTTGTGTATGTTTGAAACTTTACATAATACAATTTAAAATTAATTTTATAATATTTTAAAATATGAAGAATACATAAACACAGCATTCTGAGTATCTAGATTCAAATATGTAACATGATTAACCTAAATTGTAATGCTTTTTTTTTTTAGACAGAGTCTTGCCATGTCATACAGGCTGGAGTGCTGTGGCGAAATCTTGGCTAATTGTAGCCTCTCCCTCTTAGGCTCAAGCAGTCTTCCCACCTTAGCCTCCTAAGTAGCTGGGCCTACAGACATACGCCATTACACCTGGATAATTTTTGTATTTTTTGTAGAGACAGGGTTTCGCTTTGTTACCCTGGTTGGTCTCGAACTCATGAGTTCAGCAATCCTCCTGCCTTGGCCTCACAAATTGCTGGGATTACAGGTGTGAGCAACTGTGCGCAGCCAATTGTAATACTTTTACACATAGCCCACAGGTATCTGATGTCATTATTAAAGTTAGTTATTAAAGTTTTAGTTATTGAACTTGTTAAAACTATTAGTTATTTAAGGGCTGGGCATGGTGGCTCATGCCTGTAATTCCAGCACTTTAGAACGCTGAGGTGGCAGATCATGAAGTCAAGAGTTCAAGACCAGCCTGGCCAACGTGGTGAAACCCTGTCTCTACTAAAAATACAAAAAAAAAAAAAATTAGCTGGGTATGGTGGTGTGTGCCTGTAATCCCAGCTACTTGGGAGGCTGAGGCAGGAGAATTGCCTGAACTTGGACCTGGGAGGCGGAGGTTGCAGTAAGCCGAGATTGCATCACTGCACTCCACCCGGACTACAGAGTAAGATTCCATCTCAAAAAACAAAAACAACCTATTAAAGTTAGTAAATAAAGTTTAAGTCAGGCACAGTGGCTCACTTCTGTAATCCCAGTACTTTGGGAGGCTGAGGCGGTGAATTACCTGAGGTCAGGAGTTCGAGACCAGTCTTACCAACATAGTGAAACTCTGTCTCAAAAAATAAAATAAAGTAAATAAAGTTTAAAATCACAAGAACTTGGCTGGGCACAGTGGCTCACGCCTGTAATCCCAGAACTTTGGGAGGCCGAGGCGGGTGGATCACGAGGTCAAAAGATCAAGACCATCCTGGCCAACATGGTGAAACCGTGTCTCTAACAAAAATACAAAAATTAGCTGGGCATGGTGGCACATGCCTGTGGTCCCAGCTACTCGGGAGGCTGAGGTGGAAGAATCGCTTGAACCCAAGAGGTGGAGGTTGCAGTGAGCCGAGATTGCGCCACTGCACTCCAGCCTGGCGACAGAGCAAGACTCCGTCTCAAAAAAAAAAAAAAGTTATTAGTTGTGTCAAATGACATTTCTTAAGCTCTGACCATCTGTCAGGACTCATACAAAATGGGGGACACAAGGATGGTATGTTCTGCAGCCTGTGGGGAGCCCTCAGTCTGGGACAGAAGACAGACACATGAACAGATAAGCATATGCAAATTACTCTATAATAAATGAGGCGAGCAAAAGGTTGGGAACACCCAAGAGGGGCATCTGTCTGGCATGGCAGGGAGGCAGGGGCTATTGTCTGTCAAAGAGGGCTTCTGGAAAGAGTAGGGTCTTAGTTTAGGGCTTCTCCACTTTAAATTACATTCAATCACCTGGAATCTTATTAAAATACAGATTCTTAACATTAGGTCTAGAACAGGCCTGAGAGTCTACATTTCTAAGAAGGTTGTGGGATGCCAGAGCTGCAGGACTACACTTTAAGTAGTAAGGTTCTAGATGTTAGGGCTGGGTGGGGTGGGGATAGTGAGGGCATTGGAGGCAAAGGAAACAGTTTGCACCCGCATGCACACACACTGATGAATTCCAAGCAAGTTGGTGCTACTGAAACATTCATTTTAAGGAGAAAGGGGCAGGAGATAAGGTCTGAGAAGTAGACAGGACTAGATGATGTCAGGTCTTATTGTCTGGGTATGAAACCTGGGCCTGATCCAGGAAGATGGTGATGAAGCTGAGGTGAGGGCTGAGTGTCTGAAGGAGACATTTCCCCAGTTCCTTAAACCTCTATTAGGGATTTGGATCAAGATTGCCTGCTTTTAACCTATAAGAAATTCTCTAGTGATTTTATCACTCACATAGATTAGCCCTTAGAGGATGCTAGCAGTCACATATCTGCAATATGTGTGGAACCTTAGGTCCATCTCAGCGGGTAACCTCACCGGTTCAGGTTTCTTTTAACTAAATAATACCTGGACTTGTTAAAAATAGATTTAAAATAGATTTCACATGTTAGTATTTGCCTTACAAAAATCAGCCCAGAAAATAGGATGTGAAAGCTTCCCATTATGATCCCTGATAAGAGTTTTTAAAACTGTGTGTAGAGTTTTAGTAAAAAGCCAAGGGCGCTGCGACAGTGGTGGTCAGGGCAGTTTCTCAATTATAGAAAATGTTTTGTTTCTGTCAGCACTTTCTGTGTTTCAATGTCAGCACTGCTTTTTAGTATGTTTCAGCTATTGCTGAGTACCTACTACGTACAAAAAGCCACTGATATTCACATTGTCTTATTTAACCTTTTCAACAATCCTATGAAGCAGGCGGCATGCCTACTCTCCTGCCTCCATTTCTCAGATAAGAAAATTGAGCCTACATGGTTATGTGATTTGGTGAAGATTATACTCTGAGTCAAACAGGATTTTTGACTAGGACTCCTGATAGCAAGACCAGTGCCTTTTCCTTCTAGTACTTGAGAACAGTCCCATTTCCTTTATTTCCTTGAAAACAGGGGCTCTGGGATGGATTTGGGCTACTATTGAGGTCATTCTTAAGAATTTTCTTTGTCAGTTGTTTGGGAATTAAAGTTTGAAATTCTGATAGTATGGCGAATTACTAAGATTGCTTTTGTGACATTGTGGAAACCAAAGGATTAACTCAGTGGCGACAGAGGGTCTGCAGTTCATGCTGTTAGCGCTAAGTCATTTTCTTTTCTTCTTTGGCTTTGGGAAATCCCAAGCCCGAGGAGTAAAGCAGGCTGAGACAGGATCTGGGAAGCATTCGCTGCCCAGCAGAGCCGCTCTACAGTATACTGGGCTATCTCTGTGGGTGTTCCCAGACCAGCTGTTCTCAGCTAGGAAAGGGCTCCCCTGGGGTTGGACCCACTGCACAAAACAGTTCATCAGCAGCTTTGTCCGGGCCCTAGGTTCTCTCCCAATACCATGTTGTCACTGCTGTAGGCTGAAGTTCACCTTCTCTAAAGTGACACATCCCTATGTACCATTTATACTTTTTTTTTTTTTTTGAGATGCAGTTTTGCTCTTATTGTCCAGGCTGGAGTGCAGAGGCACAATCTCGGCTCACTGCAACCTCCACCTTCCAGTTTCAAGCAATTCTCCTGCCTCAGCCTCCCAAGTAATTGAGATTATGCACCTGCCACCACACCCAGCTAATTTTTGTATATTTAGTAGAGATGGGGTTTCACCATGTTGGCCAGGCTAGTCTCGAACTCCTGACCTTGTGATCCACCCGCCTCGGCCTCCCAAAGTGCTGGGATTACAGGCGTGAGCCACTGCGCCCAGCCATGTACCATTTATACCCTACAGCTAAAGTGAAAACTCCCAACTTTTGTTGATAGCCAAAGCAAAATAGTCTGGGCAAGGTGGCTCACGCTTATAATTCCAGCACTTTGGAGACTGAGCTGGGAGAATACCTTGAGCCCAGGAGTTCAAGACTAGTCCGGGCAACATAGGGAGACCCTGTCTTTATAGAAAATTTAAAAATTCACCAGATGTGGTAGCATACGCTTATGGACCCAGCTTTTCAGGAGGATCGCTTGAGCTCAGGAGGTTGAGGCTGAGCTCGCATCACAGACACCCTTGTTTTGCTTGATTGTACTTTTTATTTGTGGAGGAGTGCTGTTGGAATTTATGGGGGCTTTACCCTGTCAAACCGCTCCTTGGTAGCCACTAAAAAGAGCCATATATTTCAACAATCTTTCCCACACCTAGCACAGTGGGAATTGTATAAGTGCTTGCTAAATATTCTTTCTTGGTTGGGCGTGGTGGCTCACGCCTGTAATCCCAACACTTTGGGAGGCCAAGATGGGCAGATCGCTTGAGCCCAAGAGTTCGAGACCAGCCTGGGCAATGTGGTGAAACCCCATCTCTACGAAAAATACAAAAATTAGCCAGGTGTGGTGGGCATATGCCTGTAGTCCAGCTACTTGGGAGGCTAAGGCAGGAGAATTACTTGAGTCCAGGAGGCAGAGGTTGCGGTAAGCCTAGATTGCACCATGGCAGTTTAGTCTGGATGATGGGAGTGAAACCCTGTCTCAAAAAAAAAAATTCTTTCTTGATGCCATGAAGTCTTATCTCTTCCTCTCTTCCCGTAAGAGACAACACAAGCTGGTGGAAAGATGAAAAGAATGTGGACGTCTGAGTCACACCCAGTTAGGTTTGAATCATTATCCGCTTAATAGCTTTAGAATAATGACTCTCAGTTGTGCCTGGGTTTCCTCAGCTGTGCCTTCCAGGGTTATGTTGAAGATTAAATGAATAAAATGCGCACACTACCCCAAGTCCTAGCACATATCAGGTAGACATGAATGTAACAGCAGGTATTGTGATGGTAAGCTTTTCTCAGAGAATGGACTATCGTTAGTATATCCCTGTTATCTAATTCCTAGAATATGTTATTCATAACCTGCGTTTTATTTCTACCCATCCTTTTTTTATCTGGCTGACTGTGGGTCTTAATACCAGGTGTCAGCTGCTACAGTGGCTGTTCCCTGTGGCCTGCTGCAGGACTGAACTCAGGGATCACAAGAGGAGCCACGTTTCTTGGTTGGTTTGTTTATTTGTAACAGGGTCTTGCTCTGTTGCCCAGGCTGGAGTGCAGTGGCATGCTCATGGATCACTGCAGCCTTGACCTGCCAGACCCAAGTGATCCTCCCACCTCAGTGTCCCAAGTAGCTGGGACTACAGGTGCACACTACCATGCCCAGCAAATATTTTTACTTTTTGTAGAGATGGGGTCTTGCTATATTGCCCAGGCTGGTCTCAAACTCCTGGGCTCAAGCAATCCTCCCACCTCCGCCTCCCAAAGTACTAGGATTATAGGTGTGAGCTACTGTGCCTGGTGCATTTGTTCCTACAATGCAGTTTTATGGTTTCAGATCTGGCATGTACTCAATTACTTTTTGGTTTTGCCAGTGGGTATTATCAAATTTTCCATTTCAAAAATATAGACTTTCTGAACCAAATGGTTATTGGTTCAGTGACAGATGCAAATGTTCTAAAGCACAGTTGTGTAAAGCACACTAGTGACTTAAAAAGGAAAACTCACTCAAATTGATAGGGATGACTTCACTGAAAATCTTTATACCAGCGCTTGCCTGTAAGGAACATACATAAATGTAAGAAATAGCCCCTCAATCTTGTGATGTAATTAGGAATCTGAGTTATAAACCTAAGAGAAAATTGCAGATGAGCATACCAATTATATAAGTGTTGAATTATGAGGTAGAGTGTTGTGAGTTTTGAAGACAAGAAGACTCAATATTGTGGAAACTGGGGAAAAGGTGGCTGGTGGCTGGATGGGTCAGGGAATAGCAGGACAGAGGCTTGTAGGAAGCACAGACTTGATGTGTGTGTGGGTTGGGATCCAGGCTTCCTGAGTAGAGGAGTGGACGGAAAGGAACCAGGTCACACAGAGAAAGCAAGAGTTAATTAGATGGGACTAATATGCTGAAAGCCCTAGTTTAGGAAGAAAAGCAAGCCCAGTGTCATTTACAGGACGGATCAAAGGAAGAAAGTTTGGGAAAGAGAGGATGGGTGTACATTTCTAAACTCAGGAGATAAGAGCCTGAGCTGTGATGGCAGCAGTGAGACCAGCCAGGAAGGATTAAGTCCAAAATGTGTTTAGGAAGAAGACAGAGTTTGATGACAAATGGAATGTATAAGGGATGAAACAGCAGGAAGAGGTTCCTTGCCTGGGATATTTGTGGTGTCCCTGAAAAAAAAGTCCAAGTCAACAAACGAGCTTTTCTTTCCAGGGACACAGTGGTTATCTTTCCTCTTGAACTGGGATTGACCTTTTACGAAGTAAGCTGTACTAGTTGTTTATTGCTGTGTAATGAGCCATCCCCAGTCCTATTGACTTAAGCACCAGCAGTTTATCATTTCTCCCAGTTCTGTGGGTTGACTGAGTTTCAGCTGAGTGGTTCTTTTGCTGCTGTCACTTGGGCTCAGTGAGGTAGGTGCCTGCATTCAACTGGGACCTCTGCTGGCATTCAAGGGGGCTTCAGACCTCTATCAGTGACTTCTCTCCACAGCAGGGTATTTAGACTTCTTATATGGCGGCTGGCCTCGAAGAGAGAAAAAGCAGAAGCTGCCATTCCTCTTAAGGCGTCAACTCAGAAGTCAACCGCATTCTATGAATCAAAGCAAGTTGCAAGGCCAGCCCCAATTTAAGAAGTGGGGACATCTAATAAAGTGGGAGGAACACACATATACAGGGAGGGGAGAAATTACTAGAGCCTTTTTTGACCTCTATCACATTAACTCACCAGAAACTAAGTTTCAGAGAAGGAACTCACACAGGAGGAAACTACTGCTGTAATACATCCTGGCCTTACAGGATCAGGATCTTTAGGAACTCTTACAACCTCCCCCTAAGGGCAGAATTTCACAGGGGAAGAAAAGGCTGTGCTTATTTATTTATTTGGGTGTGTTGCTCTAAGACTCAGGGGCACAAGTAAGGCTGTTTGAAGAATCAGAGTGACCGAAAAGGAAGTTTATGTTTAGAAATAAAGTTATAGAGGTAGGGTGGGGCCATATTGTGAGAAGGAGTTGGACCAAGATGGCAGCTGTCAGATTTGGAATGGAAGTTGCAGATGAAGTGCAGTGAGCTTAAGGTCACGGGGCTGAGGGTGTGGATGAATCCACACTTAACCTGTTGATGCTCTGAAAAAAGTATTTGAATTGATTCGTCATTGAATAGGATACCAGCTGCCACACCTCAGGTGTACATAGTTTTTGTTTCCATGGAGAGGAGAAATCAGCTACTGAAGCACGAGTGTGGGGTCCTTGAGGCAGAAGATAGTATTGACACAGGGTTAAATGACATTTAAAATCAGCAGAGAAGCACTTTGGGAGGCTAGGGTGGGAGGATCACTTGAGGCCACAAATTTGAGACCAGCCTGGACAACATAGCGAGACTCCATTTCTACAAGATACACAAACAATTAGCCAGCTGTGGTAGTCCACACCTGTAGTCCTAGCTACTCAGGAGGCTGAGATGGGAAGATCACTTGGGCTCAGGAGTTCAAGGCTGCAGTGAGTATGATTGCATCACTGTACTCCAGCCTGGGCAACAGAGTGAGAACCTGTCTCTATTTAAAACAAACAAAAAATCAAAAGAGGAATTGTATCATTTCTGAAGAAGCAGATTGTACTTATAAGAAAAAAAAAAAGGAGCTCTGCAGAGCCTTTGGAAGAGTTTTCTAAGACAGAGAACAAGAACTTATCTTCTGGCTTCTTAAAGCAAATATCCCAGATCTAGTCAGAGCAGTGGAATAGAAAACGTAATAGTCAGGGCTGTTTCTTAGTAAATTACCATCTGAAGATTTAGATTCAAGCTGAGCTTTTGCTATGATGGGCATGCCTTCTGTCTTCAATAGGAATGATTTGGTTACCAGGACTAGAACTCACTCAAGCTAACTTGAGCAAAAGAAATCTATTTGAAGACCACTGGGATATATCACAGAACCAAACCCCGGTGTCCCAAGAAACTAGAAAGAAAGCAGGCACTTTCACCATCTCTCTCTGTGGCCACTTCGTCTCCCATCTCTGCCTCTCTTTCAGCTTGTTATCCATCCTTCTTCCTCTTTGTGGACCAGCAGAATTGGCTCACTCACCCACTCACATGGCCCAAACTTGAATTTGGTTGCCTCAACTCCTACTTGACAGATCTCCACAACTACAGTGCCTGCATTCACTGAGTGGATCCCAATTCCAGCTTACTAAGAAAGAGAATGTGGTGGCTCCAGTGCCAGGCAGCTGTGGCCAGAGGATGGAGCCCTTTTTCTTGGTCCCCAACCAGCAGCAGTTTTGGGAGCAGATTCTCTAAGAATAAGCTGTGGGTAATAGGTGGTTCTCAGAGAAGGGCTGTCAGCTATGGAGGCCCCCACGGAGGTGTCAGTAGCACCTTTACAATGAAGCCACAGTTGTATTCAAATGTAACAGTATTTAGTGACCCTGCCTCATTGCTTCCCAGTTGTTTCTTATAATAGTAAAAGAACAATAGTTCCTGGGTTAATGTGAATGGAGGACCATCCTCTTTAACTCCTCTAAAATTTTTATCTTGAACATCTGAATGTTTGTAATTAATGTTCATGGGTTTTGAAGTCTCAGCTATGATAAACAAGGGGTCCATTTCTATGTTAAGATAATTTTTTAAAAATTGAAAGTGAGGAAGCCTCTTTGGTAAGAGGAAAAATGCATGAGCAAGCCACAAGGACTTCAAAGCAGGTTTGAAATTAAAAAGGAATCTGAGGACAAATATCCTTTTTCAAATGGACTTTTCCTCCCTGCTTCTGGGAAGAGCTAAGGGTGGGACATGATCTAGAAATCCACTTAGTTGGGAAGTCATGCTTTTGAAGACAGCATGACGTGTCTTCTCTGGCTAGACTTCGAGCCACACTTTCCAGGACAAGTCAGAGGGCAGTGGCCCCCTCAGAGGCTGTGACCTCAGAGGCTTCCCTCATGGTACACAGAGTGTTGAAGGACTAATGTGTTTGAGAATTCAGTCTTGAATCTCAGGGAGTCACTTTCATTTAGTTGCTCAGACTGGTCCTATAAGAAAGGAGTCAGACATGGGAAAAAAAAGAAAAGAAAAAAAAGAAAAACCATGGAATGGGAGTCTGCAACCCTGGAGCTTACCCTGACTCTCTAGTTCTGTCTTGTGTGTCTCCATACAAGGCCCTTAACCTTGTTAGACTGGTTTCTTCTTTGGCCAATAGGAATAATATCATCTGTCCTGGCCTTCCTGAAAGAGCTAGAGCTTCCTATGAGCTGACTTATGTGAAAATGCACTTTATGCTATACAGATGTAAGAGATTAATATTTTAATATCCGGAATCAAACCATTTTCTGAGGTGGCTGCCTTTGATTTTTGTCTTTTAAATCAGTCTATTTTATTTTTCTATTACTCAGCAAGTTCTTGTTTGTGTGGTGAATGATGAAAGCATTATTGTATATAATGATAATAAACACTATTTATTCAGCACATTCTTTTCTGCCAGGCCTTGTGGTATTTACTTTATTTACATTATCTCATTTTATTTCTCAAAAAAACCCTTTGAGGTCTGTATTGATTCTCATTTCGCTATTGATGAAACTGAGCTGAGAAAGGCTGTGATGGAGAGGCCAAAATTTACCCTAGGATTTATCTCACTGTAAAAGGCCAGCTGCTCCTGGACACATGATGGTAGCACCAGTGCCCTTCAGAACATTGCCAAGTCCTAGGAAGGGAGCAAGCAAAACCCACTCCTGAGCCACAATGTGGATGGCAGAAAGTGAGGAGCATAAAGGCCCTCTCTCTTTTATTTATTTATTTATTTATTTATTTATTTATTTATTTAATTTTGAGATGAGGTTTTGCTCTTGTTGCCCAGGCTGGAGTGTAATGGCATGATCTCGGCTCACTGCAACCTCAGCCTCCCAGGTTCAAGTGATTCTTCTGCCTCAGCCTCCTGAGTAGCTGGGATTACAGGCATGTACCACCACACCCAGCTAATTTTTTATTTTTAGTAGAGGTGAGGTTTCTCCATGTTGGTCAGGCTGGTCTCAAACTCCCGACCTCAGGTGATCTGACCATCTTGACCTCCCAAAGTGCTGGGACCGCACCCAGTACCTCCCTCTTTTAGAAGCTGCATGTTCTATTTTTCATAGTTTTTATAAGCTCCACAGTTTTGTTCTAAGCCTAAGAAGCAGCAAATTAAGAAGAGGATAAGCAAAGACTGTAGGCACTGACAGTAATAAGAAGTAGATGCTTTCAGAGACCTCTTTCAGTTCTAATGTTCTGAGGTCACAGCAGCCTTGACAGCAAACAACTGTTTTAGACTAAATGTTTGTCTCCCCACCCCCTCCCAGCCCCCACCATTCTTACATTGAAGCCCTAGTCCTGCAGTGTGATGATATTTGGAGATGGGGCCCTTGGGGAGGTAATCAGTTTAGACGAGGTCATGAGAGTGGGACTCCCATGATGGGATTAGTGTCCTCATAAGAAGAGGAAGAGAAACCAGAGCTCTCTCTCCCTCTGCCGTGTGAAGACACAGCAAGGTTTTGGTCTACAAACCAGGAAGAGAGCCCTCATCAGGAACTGAAACTGCCAGTATATGGACCTTAGACTTTTCAGCCTCCAGAGCCATGTCCATTGTTTAAGCCATCACCCTGTGGTATTTTGTTATAGCAGCTGAGTTGACTGAGATGGCAACCAAGGAGACAACAACTAAAGTCAGACATTGGAACATAAAAAAGCACACCAGTCTGGGGCCATGTGAAAGTATATTTGATGACCTCAAGTTACCAAGAAAAATTTGAAGTAGGCTAAACTGTGTTAAATTTGTTTAAGAAAGACCTAATGCAAAGGTTTCATCCAAAATGAGTAAGATAAAATGTTAAGTTTTAAAGTGAAGCTTTATGGAAAACTCGGTTATCCAGAATGATGTTTCTACATAGCCAAAGAAGACAGTGAGAAAAAAGGAGTCAAAACCAAGTGTTCCTAGCTATAAGTGGATGTCATTATAGTGCTTTCCACTTTCACTCTACCCTGTTCATTCACTCTGCCAAAGAAGTACCTTTATCCACTCAAATGGCATTCACAGAAACCTGGATGGGATTGGAGACTATTATTACAAGTGAAGGAACTCAGGAATGGAGAACCAAACATCATACGCTCTCGCTCATAAGTGGGAGCTAAGCTATGAGGATGCAAAGGCGTAAGAATGACACAATGGACTTTGAGGACTCGGGGAAAAGGTGGGAAGGGAATGAGGGATAAAAGACTACAAATTGGGCCAGGTGCAGTGGATCACGCTTGTAATCTCAGCACTTTGGGAGGCTGAGGCAGGCAGATCACAAGGTCAGGAGATCAAGACTATCCTGGCTAACACAATGAAATCCCATCTCTACTAAAAATACAAAAAAATTATCCAGGCGTGGTAGCATGCACCTGTAATCCCAGATAGGAGGCTGAGGCAGGAGAATCACTTGAACCCAGGAGGCAGAGGTTGCAGTGAGCAAAGATCGCACCACTGCATTCCAGCCTGGGCAACAGAGTAAGACTCCATCTCAATAAATAAATAAATAAATAATAGGCGGGTGCAGTGGTGCATGCCTGTAATCCCAGCACTTTGGGAGACTGAGGCAGGCGGATCACGAGGTCAAGAGATTGAGACCATCTCAGCCAACATGGTGAAACGCTGTCTCTACTAAAAACACAAAAATTAGCTGGGCATGGTGGCACGTGCCTATAGTCCCAGCTACTCAGGAGGCTGAGGCAGGAGAATCGCTTGAACCCAGGAGGTGGAGGTTGCAGTGAGCTGAGATCATGCCACTGCACTCCAGCTCTGGCAACAGAGTAAGACTCCATCTCAAAAAGAAAAAAAGGATTACAAATTGGATGCAGTGTATACTGCTCAGGTGATGGGTGCACCAAAATCTCACAAATCACCACTAAAGAACTTATTCATGTAACCTAACACCACTTGTTCCCCAATAACCTATGGAAATTAAAAAAAAAAAAAGAAGAAGAAGTACCTTTATCCACTCGTTCCATGATGTCGGTGGGTGACACAGGAAGTGCTTGTTCATTCAGCATATAGTCCTAGAGCACCTGCTTTGTGACCTGGGAATACAGGGGTGTGTGGAAGATACAGTTGTGCCCTTAAGTTGTTCACAGTTATTCAGGTAGAGAGACAAGTAAACAGGTGTTCAGAATCAAACTCAGCATAGACTGCTGTAGGACTACACAGCAGGGCATGTAACCCCTCTTTCTTGTAGGGAACAGGGTGGGGAGGATGGGAGGGCCATGGGGCTTCCCAGGGGAAAGGATGTCAGGCTGAAATCTTAAGAAGGGAAGAATATTCTAAGCACAGGGAATATAGCATGTGCAAAACTCCAGAGGCCAGAGAGCAAAGTGCAGTTGGGAAGCTTGCAAATACACTGCAGTTTGGCCTCTGTATAGAATGTGAACTGAAGGGTAGAGAGGTCATGGTGGAGGGAGAGGGGAAGGAGGAGCTGCACAGTTGGGGCAGGGCCTTTGTGTACCATGTGAGAAAGTCTGGACTTTATCCTAGGGGGCAACCAGGGAGCTTTGAGGGTTTGGGGAAAGGCTCCACTTACCTCTCCAGCTGCTGCTGCTTTTCCCTTTCTCTGCCACCAGTCATACTCACTTCTTGTAGTTCCTGCCAAGGCCACAATCATTCTTGCCTCAGGCCTTTGCACTTCTGTCTGGAATGTACCATAAAGATTATTCTGGTTGCAGTGTGTTAACTAGATTAGAGTAGGGTAAGCCTACAAATGGAGACAGAATAGGAGTCTGATGTAGTGGTCTAAGTGAAAGGAGACGGTGACCCAAACTGGGGAAGTGGCAGTGTGAACAGAGAGGCAAGGGCAGATATATGTGATATTGTAGGAGGTAAAATTGACAGTGTCACAATTGGCAAGTCATTGCCTTGGGGGGCAAGTTTGATACCTTAGGCCATTGATATTCAAATAGGATAGAAGGGCAGTAGGCTGTGGTCTGATTCCCAGTGACCTACCTCATGATGTGTTTCAAGACCTCACTGTCCTATTGGAACACAAACCACCTGGATTTGCTCAACAAATTAATAAAGCTTAGAGGTTCCAGCTGCGTTAATGCAAGCCATGGCCTTGTTTATGTCTAACCTTAACATATGATTATATGCCTTAGGCTCTCTGTAAACTAATACATAATAACATGCTTACTTACAAGCATAATGGAATAAATGAGACAAAAATCAGAGTAAATGGCCAAGATGATCATCATCAAGTAGCTCTTATTAAGAACCATTAAATGCCTGGCTCAGGTTTCCATGCACAAGATCACTTTAACAAACTCAGTTTATATCATATGCTCTTGACTGGAGAAGCTTGACTCATTGCAGTTGTTTAAACCCTAAAACCCAGACATTCCCAAGCCAACCCCCGCCACCCGAACACTGGACTCCTACGGCACAGAGCTTTTCTGTTTACATTTGCTACTATAGAGATTTAGTTTGTTTCTCAAGGATGCATTTTAACTTTTGTGTGGTGAGCCACATTTGTTATATTTGAACCATGTGTGACGCAAGGGAGAAGGTAAGCATTTGGCTTAGAGGGGGAAGGGTGAATCTTTAGGCTAACAGAAGTACTACCTGCCAATTTAAAATGAGCTGGTTAGATGGTGGAATACATTAAAATGTGTGTGTGTGTGTGTACATGTACACATACACATGAATATATTTTTATATGCCCAAAAAACTAATGTGGATATAAAGCTTATTAAACTGCATGATGCTGTTTTCCAGTCTGAAACATAAAGGAAAAAAATGCTATCTAAGAGTCTATATGACTGTCACTTTGGAATTGTATGATCTATAACTCTCGGCTGATCTAGAAGTGCTTCTGAGACCAGGCCTCATTTGTGTTTTGTTATATCTTCAGTTATATAAACCATGAGGAACAAATGGAGAAAGGGAAAGGACTTCAGCTGATAGGTGAAAAACTAAGGTCCACAGAGATTCACTGTCCATGACCTGTGATGAATTATTTCTTTACTCAATAAAGCTATAAGCTATATTTAGTATTATAAGGTATATTAGTGATCTATTGCTGCATAACAAATTACCTCAAAACTTAGTGGCTTAAAACAACACTCGTTTATTATCTCATACATTTCATGGGTCAGGAAATCTGGGGTATGACTTAGCAAGATCCTGCTTCAAGGTCTCTCACAAAGCTGCAATCCAGGTGTCTGCCAGGGCTAGAGTCTCATCTGAAGGCTTAACTGAGGAAAGATCCACTTGCAACCTTGATAGTTATTGGTAGGATTTAGTTATTTGTGGACCATTGGGTGAAATTCTGTTTCTTGCTGAATGTTGGCTGAAGGCCACCCTCAGTTCCTTACCGCACAGCCTCTGGCATGGCATATTGCTTCATAGAAATATATAAAGCAAGAAAACAATAGAGAGTCTGCAAGCAAGATGAAGTCATAATCTTTTGTAACCTAATCCGAGAAGTGACATCCCATCAACTTTGCCACCTTCTACTGGTCAGAAGCACATCAGCAGTCCAGCCCACACTCAAGGAGGGGAGATTATAAAAGGCTATGAATACCAGGAAGTGGGGATCTTTCTTAGGTAGTTCGGACTGCTGTAACAACATACCATAGAGTGGGTGGCTTAAACAACAGACATTTATTTCTCACAGTTCTGGGGGCTGGGAAGTCCAAGGTCAAGGTGCCGGTGGCTCAGTGCCTGGTGAGGCATTTCTTTCTGGTTTGCTGAGGGCTACCTTCTTGCTGAAGAGAGAGAGAGGGCTCTGGCCTCTTCCTTATATAAAGGCAGTGATCCTATCATGAGGGCTTAACCCTCATAACCTCATCTAAACCTAATGACCTCCCAAAGGCCTCACCTCCAAATACCTTCATATTGGGAATTCAGGCTTCAGTATATTAATTTTAGGGAGCAATAGGGGGAGAAAATCTGTTCCCATAGAGTCAAACACTTCGGACACCAAATATATGGATTTGTCTCAAACCAACCAATTCTCCAAGTCTCCAGATACCACCTGGGGGTCCTACAATTAAGTTATGGCATTACCTAACTCAGTCCCACAAGACTGCCCCCCACTTCAGATGCCAGTTATAAGGAGTGGGCCCCAACTTGGCTACAAAGTGGGAGTTCCCACAACCTCCTCCTCTGGTTTGATAATTTGCTATAATAGCTCACAAAACACAGGGAAACACTTATACTGACCAGTTTATTATAAAGAATATAGGTTTGACTGGGCATGGTGGCTCACACCTGTAATCCCAGCACGGATCTCTTGAGCCTAGGAATTCGAGACCAGCCTGAGCAACATAATGAGACTCCATCTCAATTCAGTAATAAAAAAATTAAAAGGCTATAGGTGAACTCCAGATGAAGAGATATATAGGGTGAGGTCAGGAAGGATCCTGTACACAGGAGCTTCTCTTCTTGTGGAGTTCACTGTACCTGGCACAGATGTGTGTTCACCAACCCAGAAATTCTCCAAACTATATCTTTTAGGAATTTTAATGATGGCTTCATTACGTAGGTATGATTGATTATTAACTCAATTTCTAGACTCTCTCCCCTCCCTACAGGGTGTGGGGGTGTGCAACTGAAAGTCCCAAGCTTTTAATCATGGCTTGGTCTTCCTTGTGACCAACGCCCATCCGGAGGCTATCAAGGAGCCTACCAAAAGTTGCCTCATTAGAACGAGAGATGCTCTGATCACCCAGAAAATTCCCAGAGAGTTGCTCTGTGCCAGGGCAGAGAACAGGTGTCACAGGGGTATGCAAACATCTAGTGCATAGCAGAATCATTGAAGTCCATTTTTGAAAGGTGTCTACCAGAGTTGGTACATATAATTTAGCTTTCTTTGTTCTCAGCTACAGCTTTTTCCACTAGACCAAACCATCTGATGTGTGGCTGTGAAACATTAATATGTTCGGTGTGGTGGGCTGAAGAATGGCCCTCCAAAGATGTTCCCTTGAGCCTCCAAAGATTATCCCCTTGAGCCTCCAGGAGGAACTTGGCTTTGCTAACTAACACCTTGAGTTTAGCTCCATAAACCCCACTTAATACTCCTGACCTCCAGAACTGAAAAATAATAAATTTATGTTATTTTAAGCCACTAGGTTAGTGGTAATTTGTCCCAGCAGCAATAGGAAACTAATATACTCACCAGAAGTCCTTGAGGAAACCCTCTTGTGGAATTTTTTAAGGAATTGGGGGCTTACATAGAAGGTATAGGATAATGGGCTTCTGAGGGCTTTTCCTACCCTCTGGTAACTCTGAAACATAATTTACATTATTGGAGTCTTTCTGTTTTTACAAAATTGTTCCTAGTTCTCTTCAGTACTAAATCCTATCAATATTAAACAGTTTTTTGTTTGTTTGTTTTTTAGTATTTGGTTAGTTAAAGATAGACCTAGGTCTCACTTCCTCTTCAAAATAAAACAAAAACATGGTATTTAGCAGAGGACATGAAGGCTTCCATTTTTAAAGCTGGTTACTTATTGTTTATTTGTACCTCAGGAGTGGAAATACTGGCTGAGATGAAAGTACTTACAACGAATCGCTTTTCCTTCTTGGTGTTTCACAGCCAGATGTTGTGACATTCTTTTGTTTTTCTTTTTTCTCTAGTGCCCGGAAACCTTGGTTGCTACAGGGATCATGGAAACCCACCTCCTCTAACTGGCACCAGTAAAACGTCCAACAAACTCACCATACAAACTTGCATCAGTTTTTGTCGAAGTCAGAGGTTCAAGGTGATGACTCTGTGGCTATGTAACTATAGAAAATTATAAAGATTACATGCATTTTGCTGAGATAACTTAAAAATAAGTGCTAAGTAAGATAAGCCAGACACAAAAGGCCACATATTGTAGGATTCCACCTAAATGAAGTGTCTAGAATAGGCAAATCCATAGAGATAGAAAGTAGGTTAGTGGTTGCCAGATGGTGGGAGATGGGAAGAATTGCTACTAACTGCTAATCAGTATAGAGTTTCTTTTCTGGGTTACGAATGTTCTGGAATTAGATGGTTGTGATTGCACAACACAGTGACTATACCAACAACCACTGAAATATACACTGAAACAGTGAATGTTATGTGAATTACATTTCAATTTTTTAAAAAGCTAAAACAACTAAACTTCTAGAAAAATAAACAGAAAATCCTAAAATATTGGATTAGACAAAGATTTCTTAAATTGGACACAAATCATTTTTAAAAGTTGGAGAAAATACTATCTTCACAAAATAGAGTTAAGAATATGAAAGGCAGGCCACAGACCAGGAGAAAGTAGTTGTTAAATATATATCTGATAAAGGACTTGTATGCAGAATATATAAAGAACACTTACAGCTCAACAACAAGATAATTTGATTTTTAAAGTTAGCAAAAAATTTGAAGAGACATTTTATCCTCTAAAAATATATAGATGGCCATTAACCACATAAAAAGATGCTCAGCATCACCAGTAGTTGTCAGGGAAATAAAAATTAAAACCACAGTGAGATACCACTGCACACTACTTCAGAATGTCTGAAGTTAATACTGAAAATACTAAGAATTGATAAGAATGTGGAGCAACTGTAACTCTCACAGACTGCTAGTAGGAATGTGAAATGCTACAGCCTCTCTGAAGAAAGATCTTAAAGTTTATTTTAAAGTTAAACATGTATATACCTTAAAACTCAGCAATATCACACCTGGATAGTTACCCAAGATAAATTAAAACCTGTGTTCACACGAAGACTTATACATGAATGTTCATAGCAGCATTATTCATAATAGCTCCAAACTGTAAATAATCTAAACATCCATTAACTGACAAATGGAGAAACAAAGTATAATATATCCATACTGTGGAATACCACTCAGCAATAAAAAGAAGAGACATATTAAGACATGCTGATACACACAACATGGATGAATCTTTAAAACAGTATGCTAGTTGAAAGAATTTAAACACAAGACTACATACTGAACTCAAAATGGATCCTAGATCTAACTCTAAAATGTAGAACTATAAAACTTCTAGAAGAAAATATGAGATAATCTTCATGACCTGAGTTTAGGCAAAAAGTTCTTACATGAGACACCAAAAGCATGACCCATGATGAGAAAAAATTGGTACATTTTAATTTAGACTTCACTTAAATTTAAAGGTCTTGCTCTGTGAAAGATATTTTTAATAGAACGAAAAGACAAGCTATAGTCTGGGAGAAAATATTTGCAAATCACATATGTGACAAAGGACTTGTATCCGTAATGTGTAAAATTAAAAAAAAAAAAAGCCAAACAACTCAACAGTAAAACAAAACAAAACAAAGCAAAAAAACAAAGCAATTTAAAAATGAGCAAAAGACCTGAACAGATACTTTGCCAGAGAGGATATACAGATGGCAAATGAGCACATGAAAAGATAGTTGTCTGGGCGTGGTAGCTCACACCTGTAATCCCAGCACTTTGGGAGGCCAAGGCAGGAGGGTCACTTGAGGTCAGGAGTTCAAGACCAGCCTGGCCAACATGGCAAAACCTTGTCTCTACTAAAAATACAAAAATTAGCTGGGCGTGGTAGTGCACCTGTAGTCCCACTTAACTCAGGAGGCTGAGACGGGACAATCGGGTGAACTTGGGAGGTGGAGATTGCAGTAAGCCAACATCATACCACTGCACTCCAGCCTGGGTGACACAGTGAGACTCCGTCTCAAAAAAAAAAAAAAAGAAAAGAAAAAGAAAAGATAGTCAACATCATTAGCCATTAAGGTAATGCTAATTAAAACTACAATGAGATGCTACTACATACCTATTCGAATGGCTAAAATAAAGTATACTGAGAATAACAAGTGCTGACAAGGATACAGAGCAAGTGGGACTTTCATATATTGTTGGTGCGGATCTAAAATCATTCTGTCTACAGTCATTCTGGAAAAGTTTGGCACTTTTTTATAAAGTTAAATGTACATCTACCATATGACCTAGCAATTCCATTCCTAGTTATTACCCTAGAGAAATGAAAACTTATATTCACATAAAAATCTCTACACAAATGCTTATAGCAGTTCTATTCATAGTCATGAATAACTAGAAACTGCCCAACAGATAAACAAGCTGTGATACATCCATACAATGAACTCTGCTCAGCAATAAGAAGGAGTAAACTACTGATACAAACACCAGTTTGGATGAACCTCAAAGACATTATGCTGACTGAAAGAAGCCAGTCTCAAAAAGATTACATACTGTATGATTCCGTATATATGACATTCTCGAAAAGACAAAACTATGATAATGGAAGATGGTTCAGTGGTTGCCAGGGGTTCTGGGGGGAGGGGGCCTATAAAGCAATAGTGCAAAGAAAATTATTGGGGTAATGCAGCTGTTCTGAATCCCTTATTGTACTGGTGGTTGCACAAATCTTTTTTTTTTTCTTTGAGACAGAGTCTCAATCTGTTGCCCAGGTTGCATGCAATGGTGCAATCTCGGCTCACTGCAACATCCACCTCCCAGGTTCAAGCAATTCTCTCTTAGCCTCCCGAGTAGCTGGGATTACAAGTGCCTGCCACCATGCCCAGCTAATTTTTATATTTTATATTTGTAGTAGAGACAGGGTTTCACCTTGTTGGCCAGACTGGTCTCTAACTCCTGACCTCAAATGATCCGTCTGCTTTGCACTCCCAAAGTGCTGGGATTATGGGCGTAAACCACCATGCCTGGCTGTGGTTGCACAAATCTATACAAGTGTTAAAATGTACAGAACTATGTACCAAAATACTATGTAGTAATATAAAAACCAAATTGTAAAATGGGGCCTTGAGGGTTAGCCATAAAGCACTCACTACCTGGCACATAGTAAACAGTCAATAAAGTGTTTAGCTGTTACTCATGTTTGAAGTTTATAAGATTTTCTCCTTCTTAAAACTTACTTAAGTGCAGTAGAAACACAAACATTAAAAAGGGATGCTTGCTGACAGGGAAATACATTGGTGGTTACGTACTTATTGGTCAGCTTGGAATTAAGTGTTGCAAGAGTGGAAGAAGCGGGGGCCCCAGGGGAAGGGTCCCTGGGAAGATGAAGCTGACTGCTGGAAGCCCACCCTGCCAGGCTTCTTCACACCATTGGACATCCCTAATAATGCTTACCATGTGCTGCTTCTCTGTTGTGGCAGTTTGCTGGGATGGAGTCAGGCTATGCTTGCTTCTGTGGAAACAATCCTGATTACTGGAAGTACGGGGAGGCAGCCAGTACCGAATGCAACAGCGTCTGCTTCGGGGATCACACTCAACCGTGTGGTGGCGACGGCAGGATCATCCTCTTTGATAGTGAGTATGCCCTGTTGTTCATCATTGCCCAAGGCACAGGAACCCCTGGACCAGAGCAAGGAGCCTGCCCACCCTCCCTCCCTTCCATGCATTCATTCATTCACTTGGCAATGGGCAATACTTGTGGCTAGATCCTGGGAATATAGCACAATGCATGAAGACTCAGCCCCAGCCTTGTAGAAGAGAGAAGAGACACTTAACAAGTGATTAGCTACAGTCATACCAAATGGTTTGAAGCAACATGGCCTATTGTGTGATGCTTAGACAACCTAGAAAATATAACCTTTCCATAGACACTAATATAACAATTCAGTATCAGCTTTATTATCCTCTTGCTTTAATATAATTTCCAAGCACTTTTTACTTCTTTTTTATTGGCATTTGGGATTTACATCTTGTTGTGATACACCGGAGAAGAGAACATAGCTCTAAGTTGTTTTTCCAGGCCTGGCATTGGGTTTGCCCTGACCTACCTTCTCTCTAAACTGCCGAATTTGTGAGATGCTGGCCAGGAGCCAAGTGTGTTCAGAATGGGAGTGGACCCAGGGTCTTGACCTCGCCAACATCGTGTTCTAACCACTGAGCCAACTGATTCCTCATTGGAATCCACTAGCATCCACTCAGTGGCAGTTAGACTTTATGAGAGTTACAGCACCAGTGCAGCACCAGATTTCAAGATAGTGAAGGCAGACAAAATAAAAGGCTTAAGATTACCAAGAAATACTCTATTGTCTGTGTCGTCTTTAGCCTTTAGGCTAGAGGAGGTACACTCCTGAAATCTCAACCAGGTAGTGTGGCTAGTTTTGAGCAAAAATGTCATACGGTCTGTTAGTTTCCTAGGGCTGCCATAACAAATTATCACAAACTGGATGGCTTAAAAAAAATGAAAATTCATTCTCTGACATTTCTGGAGGCTAGAAGTCCAAAATTGAGGTGTCAGCAGGGCTGTGCTCTCTCCAGTCTCCAAGGAAACCTTCCTCACTCCTGGTGGTTGTGGGAGATCCTTGGCATTTGTTGGCTGCACCACTCCAATCGCTGCCTTCTCCTTTGCATGGCCATCTTCCCTCTGTGTGTGTCTCTGTGTGTACATCTCTGTGTGTCTCCTTAAAAGGAACCAATCATTGGATTTAGTATAGCCTCATCCTAACTCAGTTACATAATATTCACAGAGACCAAGTGTTAGGACTTGAACATATCTTTCTGGGGGACATAATTCAGCCACTATATAAGATGACTGTAAAACCCAGCCCAGGTTTATAAGTGAGCCTTTTGCATGTTATAGCTTAGACATTGTCTAAAGTGTGTTTGTATTTGGGGTGGGAAGATGGGGGAAGGATTAATGAACAGAACTCACAGTCATTTGGTTTTTTTTAGCTAAGTGTGCCCATTGGAGATTGACAGTTGCTTCCTATACATCCTGTTATGTCCAAACCAATGCTTAGTTTGATACCTGTGTTTTGGCTAAAGACTGAACATTGGCTAATGATTAAGGAATCTTGCTAATGCTTAGTTGGCAAATAATTATGCACTGCACATTTGTTTAACCTTTTATTCTAGAGTTCATTATTTTAAGATTATCTGCCACTTGCAAAATGCCTGGTATATTCTTAAGTGAAAAAATAAAGGAAATAAACATTTCTTGAGTACCTAGTATGTGTGAAGACTTTCTCTAAATTATCACGTTAGGTCCTCTTGGCACCTTTCTGAAGTAGGGGTTATTGTGATTACTCTCATTTCACAGAATAGAGCCTTATGATAAATAACTTGCTGGGATTCACACTGCCAAGAAGCCACTAGAGAGGTGCTAGAGAGGAAACAGGAGTAGAGTGTGAGGGTTTACTACCTGTTTTTCTACTTTAAATAGAATGCAATGTCTATTAAAAAATGGAAAATGAGTGTTCACAGATGTATGGAGAAATTGGAACCCTCATACATTGCTGGTGGGAATGTAAAATGGTGCAGCTGCTTTAGAAAACAGTCTAGCTGACTCAAGAGTTATGACTTTTTAAATTATATTTAAAAAAAGAAAACAGTCTAGCATTTCCTCAAAATGTAAAACAGAGAATATCTGTATGACCCAGCAATTACTCTCTTAGGTATATACCTGAGAGAACTGGAAACATGTTTCTACAAAAATGCTTCTAGCAACATTATTCATAATAGCCAAAAAGCAGCAGCAACCCAAATGTCCATCAGCTGATGAATGGATAAACAAAGTGGGTATCCATTTGATGGAATATTATTCAACTAAAAAAATAAATAAATTACTGATGCATGCTACAACATGGGTGAACCTTGAAACCATTATCCTAAATGAAAGAACCAGATGCAAAGGGCTACATATTTTATGATCCCATTTATATGGAATGTCCAGAATAGGCAAATCTACACAAATGGAAGCCAGATTCCTGGTTGCCAAGGGCTGGGGGAAAGGGAAGAATATGGAGTGACTTTTTAATAGGTACAGGTTTTCTTTTCAGGGTGATGAAATGTTCAGGAATTAGACAGGGATGATGGTTGTACACCATTGTGAATATACTAAATACCACTGATTCATATACAGATAGTCCCTGACTTAAGATAGTCAACTTAGGATTTTTCAGCCTTGCAGTAGGTTTATCAAAGAATTAAATGCATTTTTGACTTAAGATATTTTCAATTTACAATGGATTTATCGGGACATAGCCCCATTGTAAGTCATCTGTACTTTAAAATGGTTAAAATGGTAGATTTTAGATCAAGAAAAAATATAATATAGGTTTTATATGACAGTCTTTCATTTAGCACATTTTCATTGTGCTGTGTGACAGATAAAATTATGTTTTCTTTAGTATAATGCCTTTACTGAGGGTGTCAAGTAGAAATAATTTGGATTAAATTTTAAATGCAGCACTGTAGAAATAATCCCTAAAGTATGTATGAAGTAGCATCTTTGGTACTACTAGGAAATAGTACTGGTCCTCCCATAAAAATGCACTAAAATGAATTAATTACAACAAAAATTATTGCTATTTATCGAGTGTTTGTTGTGCACTAGACTTGATGCCAAGTGCTTTTGTGTATTTTGTTATTTAATCCTTGTAGCAGCCCTGTTGATAAGAAAACATTGGATCAAAAGATGAAGTCATTTGTCTGTGCTAGTAAGTGCCACAGCCAGCATTCAAACCCTGGTTTGCCACATTTGAAATTTTTCTATTTTCAGCAGCTTTTATTAACAAAGTAAAATAGATTATAATAATGGATCCAGTTTTATGCTTTAAAGGTATATGAATAAAGTATTCCCAGTTCTCATTATTACCACATTGGCCCCTTGTGCAGCTCTTCAGAAGGAGCCCTTTCTGGCCTGAACTTGCTCAAGGACTAAGGAGGTTGGCATTCTGAGAGGCTGCTCACGCCGTCCTCCAGAGGCCCGGATGTGTGTGGAGTGTTACAGGAGTCAGTTCTGTAACTCACACCCCATTGCTCTGCTGAGAAAGGTACAAAATGCAGCACTGTAGAAACATTCTCTAAAGGTGCATCTAGAGGCCGGGTGTGGGTGTGCAGGCCTGTAATTTCAGCTACGTGGGAGGCTGAGGCAGGAGAATCACTTCAACCTGAGAGGCAGAGGTTACAGTGAGCTGAAATCACGAATTGCACTCCAGCCTAGGCGACAGAGTGAGACTTCATCGAAAAAAAAAAGGTTCATCTGGTAGAGAGTAAAATAGTTTGACTAGCTCAAGTACCACCCCTTATGACTCATTGAACAAGGCTGAGCACTTTGGATGGTGACCACAGACTGTTCCATGATTTGGGAAGGTGAAGATGTCTCCCTAAAGATGTTGGTGAAGTTAGATGGTGAGAAATGACCAGGTTACAGTCTATTTCCCAGAATATGAGGCCCCACTACCAGCGTGGCTCGCATCTGGGTCTCAGTCAGAGTGTCAGCGAGGTCTTCCTGTCCTCTGCTGATCAGAGGAACACCCAGGCTCCTCTGCACTAGAAGCACTCAAGCTCTGTTTACTCTTCGGGAGAGAGACAAGGGGGCTAGCGAGGGTGGGGGATGAGGGGCAGCTGGCAGAAGCTGTCTGCTTGGTCATCATTGCCACATGAAATAGTTTGTCACAGATTCTCTGGCTGATTTTTCAGCAAGCTCTCATGGACTTGGAGAGGTCACTGAGGTGAGCTGTGTGTTGTGTGTAAACACAACATTGACGGGGGCTTCAAAGCCTCTGTTACCCCTGGGATTATAATTTGTTGAATTAACAGAACCAAATAGAACATGTAGGTCAGAGTCAACAGTGGGTCACAGGGACTGCCCAGGCTGGCCTCTTGGGACTCCCTCAGCTTGTAAGCCCTGAAGGGAGGGGTCAGTCATCTGGATTGGGCCTCATTTTGTAGCATTAGTTGAACACTTATCATTGACAGGGCCCTGTGCTATTCACTTTACATCCATTGTCTCCCTTATTCTCACAGTACTGTGAAGCAGGTACTGTTATGCTTATTTTACAGATGAGAAAACTGAGGCTCATAAAAGTTCAGTAATTTGCCCAAAGTCTCACAGATAAAGATTCTGTCTTCATTGAACTTATATTTTAGTGGGAAGGGAAGAGATTGTGAAAATGATTGAGGGTCTAAGGATGGGTAGGGTCTGGCTCCCGGGACTGTGTTAGCAGCTGTATTTCATAGACTCTAAGATGCCTCAATTCTGAGGTGCAACATTATTTTATACATCATTAAGGGAAAAGAATTCCAATTTAACAATGACATGCATTGAGTAAAAGATACATCCCAGTTTTAAAAACTAAAACGTATCTGTTAGAATTGATGAAGTATGGTATCAGCTGTCTTTCTTGGGTACCAAGAAAGAGTGGAATCTTTCCATCCTGAGTGGAATCTGATTCATGGCTGGGACCCATTTGGTTGAGGTTTGTATCCTGAGACATGCCCATTATCATTTCTGTCTAGAAGCTGAGCACTCAGCTGGGGCTCAGGGAAGCTGCCTGTCCTGGCTGGTGCCTGAGGCTTTTTCCCCAAAGAAGTGGACTCAGCTAGTATTTAGGAGGAGCAGGAAGATTGAATAGAAATCACAGAAGGCAGGAGGATACCAGCTCCCTGCCATGGAGGGCTTGCCCAAGTCTATCCTGGGCCCTCCACTCATCCAGATTGTATATGTTGGGCTAATCTCTCCTTCAAAAAATAAGGTGTTGACTACTGTATTTCAAGTTTCCTGTTGGATTATCACTGATTTTTAATAATCTATCATAAATATAATCTGTTTATTCTCAAAATTGCTGAATTAGATGTGCTGTCAGCATGGAATCCAAAGTTTTAGGTTTAAGGTCTGCCCTTGCTATTGAAAACTACCAGTTTAAACTGGATATTCTTTCAAATAATGGTAAAAATGGAATAGCCAACATTTACCGAGCTTATACTGTGTGCCACATCTTATACTAAACCCTTTATAAGCATTACTCATGCCAATTCTCATGACCCCATGAGAGAGAAACTATTATCATTTTCATTTTATAGATTAATAAACTGAAATATACAGAGGTTAAGAATCTGCTCAAATTCATAGTACATGGTGAAGTCAGGATTAGAACTCAGGAAGTCTTTCTCCAAAGCTTATTTATTTATTTATTTTGAGTTTCACTCTTGTTGTCCAGGCTGGAGTGCAATGGTGAGATCTCAGCTCACCGCAACCTCCACCTCTCGGATTCAAGTGATTCTCCTGCCTCAGCCTCTCAAGTAGCTGGGATTATAGGCACATACCACCATGCCTGGCTAATTTCATATTTTTAATAGAGACAGGGTCTCTCCATATTGGTCAGACTGATCTCAAACTCCCGACCTCAGGTGATAAGCCTGCCTTGGCCTCCCAAAGTGTTGGGATTACAGGCGTGAGCCACTGCACCCAGCCTGATTTTTTCTTAAATTAGGTTTTATTTTTAGGTATAATTTACATGCAGTAAAAATCACCTTCAGTCGTATAGTTCAGTGGGATTTGACAAATATATAAGCAATTAAGATTATGTCATTTTCATCACCTCAGAAGTTCCCTCTGCTCCTTTGTGTTCAGTTCCCTTCCCCAACCCAACTCCTCAGCAACAACTGATCTGTATTCTATTCATATAGTTTTGTGTTTTGCAGAATATCATATAAATGGAATCATAGCATTTAACCATTTGTATCTGGCTTCTGGCTTCTGTCCCTTAGAATAATGCTTTATGATTCACCTATGTTGTTGCCTGTATCAGTAGTTTTTTCCTTTCTATTGCTAGGAAACATTCCTTTGTACAGATGTATCGAAATTTGTTCATTCATTCACCAATTGATAAACGTTGGTCCGTCTATGATAAAGCTGCTATAAACATCCAAGTACAGGTGCTTATGTGGACATATGTTGTCATTTCTTTTGGGTACATACCTAGGAGTGGGATTGCTGGGTCATATGCTAAGTGCATATTTAGCATTATAAGTCAATGCCAACTATTTTCCAAAGTGGATGTGCCATTTTGCATTTTCACCAACAATAATAAGATTTCCATTTGCTCCACATTCTCTCCAACTACAGATACTTTTGTGTGATCTGTTTTCAAATTTGATCCATTCTAGTAGGTATGTAGTGGTATCTCATTGTGGTTTTAATTTGCATTTCTCTAATTACCAATGATATTGAACATCTTTCCATATTTGTATTTGCCATCTGGTATATTCCTTTGCCCTAAAGAAATTCCTTTAGCATTTCTCTACTACGGGTTAACTGTCAATGCCTTCTTTCACCTTTTGTTTTCAAAAGCTTTATTTCACCTTCATTTTTGATAGTAATTTTTGCTGGGTATTGATTTCTGTGCTGGCAGCTTTTTTCTTTCAGTACTTCAAAGATGTTGCTCCATATTCTTGTGACTTGTATAGTTTCTAGAGATGTCTGCTCTGTGTTTATTCCCCTGTATGTAATCTTTTCCCATTCCCTGCCTGCCTTCAAGATTTTATCTTTGTTTTTAGTTTTCAACTTTTTTTTTTTTTTTGAGACAGGGTCTTGTTCTGTCACCTAGGCTAGAGTGCAGTAGTGCAGTCATGGCCCACTGCTGCCTTGACATCCTGGGCTCAAGCAATCCTCCTGCCTTAGCCTCCTGAGTAGCTGGGACTACAGGCATGTGCCACCATACCCAACATACCCAGCTATGTTTTTAATTTTGTGTAGAGACAGGGTCTCTCTATGTTACCCAAACTGGTCTTGAACTCCTGGGCTCAAGCAGTCCTCTTGCCTTGGCCTCCCAAAGTGCTGGGGTTACAGGCATGAGCCACCATGCCCAGACTGGTTTTCATCATTTAACTATGATGTGTCCAGGTGTGTCTTCTTTGTTTGTTACTTGGTTTCTTTTTTCTTCTTCTTTTTTTTTGCTTTTGTTTTAATTTTTATTTTTTTGTTGGTTTGCTGAGATTCTTGGGTCTGTAGTTTGTCACCTTGTACTGATTTTGGAACATTTTTCACCATTATTTCTTCAAATATTTCTTCTGCTCCATTCTTATTTTCTTCTTTTGGCACGCCAGTTACACATATGTTAGACCATTTGATATTGTCCTATGGCTGTTGGGTGCTCTGTTTTCTTTGTTTCATTTTGTTTTCTCCTTTGTTTCATTCGGGGATAATTTCTATTGACCTGTGAAGTTAATTGATTCTTTCCTCAGCTGTGTCTAGTTTGCTGATAAGCCCATCAAAGGAATTCTTCAGCGGTTGCTTCAGCAGCACATATACTAAAATTAGAACAAAACAGAGTAGATTAGCATGGCCCCTTGCAAGGATGACATGCAGATTCATGAAGCATTCTATAATTTAAAAAAAAAATTCATCTCCAATATTATTTGATTTCCAGTAGAGTCTTTTTTTCTTTTTTAAGAGACAAGGTCTCACTCTGTCGCCCAGGCTGGAGTGCATGGTGCAATCAAAGCTCTCTGCAACCTTGACCTCCTGGGCTCAGGTAAGCTTCCCCCTTCAGCTTCCTGAGTAGCTGGGACCACAGGCACACACTAGCATGCCTGGCTAATTTTAAAATTTTTGTAGAGATGGATTCTCACTGTGTTACTCAGGCTGGTTTTGAACTCCTAGCCTCAAGAGATCCTCCTGCCTTGGCCTCTCAAAGCATTGGGATGACAGGCATTAACCACCATGCCTCGCCTCCAGTAGATTCTTTACTGTATTCATCGTGTAGTCTCTGTCTGATAATTCTAGCATCTAGGTCATTATTGAGTCTAGTTCTGTAGATTGTTTCATCGCTTAACAATAAGTTTTTCCCCCCTCCCACCCTTGCTTTTATATGTGTGTTGTAATTTTTTTACTGAATGTCATACACTATGTATAGAAGAACACTAGGGGCTGAGATAATGTTTACACTTGGGCAGATCTGCATAGTGTAGGGACTGAGCCAGACTGTCAGAGGTTGAGCTGGGTTGTTTCTGTCGCTACTCTCAATACACATCAGGCTTTAAATTCCTCCTGCTATCAGCTTGTGCTTAGTGTGAAGCCTAGGGTACCCATGTGTTTTCCTTAGTAGTCCTGTTCCATCCTCAGCTTTGAGGTGTTCTTACATGCCTGTGCCAAAGAGGAGCTCTTTCTCCACCCTCTTTCCCTCCCTCAGTGGTAGGCTGTTGCTGCTTATTACCTGGCTGTACTCATGGTGAGGTCACAGGGCTGGTTCTTGGTTGTCCTGCCCTGTCCTCAGTCTTAGGATGTGAAAAGGCCACCAGCCTGAGGTCTTGTTAGCATTCCCACACCCTTCTTCTCTCCCTGGCAGCCAAAGACTGCCTTGTGTCTGTGGTGGATCTTGGAAAAGAGAATATCCTGCCCTCCCTCCAGGAGTAGTAGAGCTCTACATTGCATTGGCTGCAGGATCTTGGTCTCAAGAGGGCTCAAGGTGAGCCAGGTGTGGTGGCTCACGCCTGTAATTCCAGCACTTTGGGAGGCTGAGGTGGGCAGATCATGAGGTCAGGAGATCAAGACCACCCTGCCCAATATGGTGAAACCCTGTCTCTACTAAAAATACAAAAAACTAGTGGGCGTTGTGATGTGCACCTGTGGTCCTGAGTACTCAGGAGGCTGAGGCAGGGGAATCGTGTGAACCCAGGAGGCGGAGATTGCAGTGAGCCAAGATCACACCACTGCACTCCAGCCTGGTGACAGAGCAAGACTCCGTCGCAAAAAAAAAAAAAAAAAAGGTGGGGGGCTGCTCAGGGCAACCAAGGACCAGTGGCTTCTGCTTCTGCTCTTCCCCCTGAAGCAGTGGGTCTTCACCTGGTTACTTTGACAGGAAGAAGAATTTCTCCCTCCCTCCCCCAGAGGCAAACAGATTTTGCTTCTGCCTGTTTTCAGTGGCCCTGGGAGTAAGAGGATTTGCTTGCCCTCTCCCAGCAGCTGAAGGCGTTTACTTTCTTTGAGAGGAGAGTCCCCTCCTGCAGGTACAAAAAGGAGGAGGTGGGCAGTATTTCATGGCTGTCCCCCAGTGGCAGCCTGTCACCTCCTGCACACTCATGCCACCCAGGGGGACTGTGGTTTGCTGCCCAACCCAAGGCACTTGTGAGAGCATTGAGTGGAGTCTGTGCAGAAAAGCTCGCAAGTGAGTGCAAAATGCCCATTGTGTCTGGAACTCCCAGTTACCCTAAAGCTGAGACATTCACCCACTCTCAGCCTTTAAGAGTTTGTTAAAATTTTCGTGCTTTCTTCTCTGGCAGTCACCTCTTCCTTCTGTCTTCTCTCAGAGACGAAACTATTTGTGTGGCCTGACTCTCCTTGGTGGGGCTTTGATTTTGTAGAATTAAGTTCCCCTGGTTGTCACGAGACCTCAGCTCTCTGAGTTTTAAACTTTTTCTCATTGTTAGGCTAGAGGCAGCATTCGCTTGTTGATGTTGTTTTGAGACAGAGTCTTGCTCTGTTGCCCAGGCTGGAGTGCAATGGCGTGACCTTGGCTCACTGCAGCCTTCGCTTCCTGGGTTCAAGCGATTCTCCTGTCTCAGCCTCCCTAGTAGCTGGGACTACAGTCACACGCCACTATGCCCGGCTTATTTTTATATTTTTAGTAGAGACAGGGTTTCACGATATTGGTCAGGCTGGTCTCAAACTCCTGACCTCAGGTGATCCACCCGCCTCGGCCTCCCAAACTGCTGGGATTACAGGCATGAGCCACTGCATCCAGCCTGCTTGTTGTTTTCTTCTTCCTAAAGGGAAGAACAACTCCCCCAAAGCCAGCTTTTAAAATCCTAGCCTTATACTCCCTCCCAAAGAGTTTCAGTTCTAAGAGGTTGTTTAGATTTCACAGTGTAAGACAGGAAATCCCTGCATGCCCTTTCTAGAACCTATCAAAAACAGGAGTCCAGAGAAATCAAATGTGCTCAGTACAGAGTGGTCAGAATCTAGCATGTTTCCTCACTGCATAAAGTCATTTATTGTGCCACAGTTTCCCTGCTTGAAAACGTGGCCCCTCAGGGAGCATTGCAAGGGGACTGTGGATACACCAGCCTCTGTAAAGCCCTTCTCTTTTGACGACTTTATGTCATCGGGTAGCTCCCCTGCAGAGAGGCCTGAGTGGTTCGTTTGCTTTGTCTCATGTGCCGTTGCACATTCCCGTCATACAGGAGCAGGTGGTGCTCTTTCCAGCCTTGAAACAGAGAAACAAGAGGCCTGCGAGTGAAGTGCCGCCCTTGCCATCACTTGGCCCTGCCAGTCCCAAGTCCAGACTCTCTGACTCCAGCACAGCCCCAACCTAGGCCTCACCACTGTGCTGTGTGCTAATTCTAAGGTCTCTAGGGGGGAAAACATCGCCACAGTCATTTGTCCAGTCTCAGCGATTCATTTTGTGATTCGATCCTGAAACATAAGACTGTCTGGTTTTATAGATAGAAACAATGTTCTAAATGGGATCCTGCTCATTAGGAAGCTTAGTGCCTTGGTGTTGGAAGCATGCCTGTGGCAGAGGCCCAGACTGAGGGCGTGGTGTCTTTTTCTCTCCTACAGCTCTCGTCGGCGCCTGCGGTGGGAACTACTCAGCCATGTCTTCTGTGGTCTATTCCCCTGACTTCCCCGACACCTATGCTACAGGGAGGGTCTGCTACTGGACCATCCGGGTTCCAGGGGCCTCCCGCATCCACTTCAGCTTCCCCCTATTTGACATCAGGGACTCGGCGGACATGGTGGAGCTTCTGGATGGCTACACCCACCGTGTCCTAGCCCGCTTCCACGGGAGGAGCCGCCCACCTCTATCCTTCAATGTCTCTCTGGACTTCGTCATCTTGTATTTCTTCTCTGATCGCATCAATCAGGCCCAAGGATTTGCTGTTTTATACGAAGGTAAGATATCCTTGCCTCCTTGAGGGCTATTCAGGGCCCACGTGCCTTGGGCTTCTGTTCCTCACCCTTGAGACGTGGGCAGTTCCTGATTGGGCCTCAGGAACTACTGACTCAACTTGCAGGTCACCCCCATTTCATAACTCGTTTATGTTTCATGGGACAGAAAAGAGGCAAAAACCTGTCAATTTGGCTATTTTCGTAAGTCTAATGACAGTTTTCACGGAAGGGTTAAAAGAATAAAGAAACAGAAAAACTAAAAGGAACAACTGAGGTTGGGACAATTGGAAGGTTCTCAAAAGCTCATCTGGTCCATCCTCCTGCCTCTGAACATCTTAGCTAATTTCAAAAGACTGGCTTGCCATCTTTCTTCAAACCCTGCCAAGGTGGAGCCACTCTCTCTGCCTCTGTAGTGTGAACACACGTGTGCTGGGCACATCTCTTTGCCAGGACACAAGAAACACAGAAGGTGTGTGAGACCTTGTCTTTGTCCTGGATAACAAACCTCAAGAAAAGTTAAGGTAGTGTGTGCTCCAGGAGAACCATGGGAAAAGGCCTCCTCTGCAGGTGGGACAGTCTTGAGGAACAGGCAGGATTTGGATCAATAGGAAAGAAGACAACCTTCCAGGCACAGGGAGCCATAGCTGTCAAGTGCAGGGGCAGAGAACCTGTAAAGCACACCCAGGTGTCTGAGATGAGACCAGCTACATACTGTGAAGCTGACGGCTTCATTCTGCTGCCTCCTAAAGGGCAAGAGCCTGACAGGTTCTGTTTTGGCGCTGGTAGGACCCACCCATGGAAGGAATTGCACACAGAATGGAGTCAGAGAAGGAGGTCTTTTCTTCGTCACTTATGCTCTCCTCCTGCACAGCTTTTTCTTGTCTCCATAGCCCTCTCCCCAGTTAATTTGTGTTTTGCTTCCAGCTGTCAAGGAAGAACTGCCGCAGGAGAGGCCCGCTGTCAACCAGACGGTGGCCGAGGTGACCACAGAGCAGGCCAACCTCAGCGTCAGCGCTGCCCGGTCCTCCAAAGTCCTCTGTGTCATCACCACCAGCCCCAGCCACCCACCTCAGACTGTCCCAGGTAGCAATTCCTGGGCACCACCCATAGGGGCTGGAAGCCACAGTGTTGAAGGTAGTGCTCTTGACAGTTATAAAGACAAAAGTACTTGGGTGTTTCTCATTCAAGGGCAGGTTGGGATATTGACTCTGTGACCCATAGTCTGTCCTGGCTTTTGAGGGAAATTTTCTTATTAGCTTGGTTCCTTAGTCCCAGGGGAAAAGTGCTAACCTCCAAAGATTAGGCAAGTGTGCCTTTTGTACATTGTGACTAATCAGCTAATCCCATATTTTCTCACATTGAGATTATCTTTCTAGAGCCCCACATTGAAACTACCTACATCCATTGGCATTTGCAAGGACTCCATTCATTCACTCACTCACTCATTCATTCAAAAGGTATATAAGTGCTTCAGTGGTGCCAGCCACTGTTCTGGGCACTGGATTATATAGTGAACCAAACACAATCCATGTCCCTCTGTGGCATATAAATGAGAAGAGAAAGATGGAAAGCAAAATAAAAATCAGATAATAATAACAGCTATGAAGGAAAGCCATGCAGACCAGGCACATTGGCTCATGCCTATAATCCCAGCACTTTGGGAGGCCAAGGCAGGAGGATTGTTTGAGGTCAGGAGTTCGAGACCTGCCTGAGCAACATAGGGAGACCCTATCTCTACAAAAAATTAAAAAATTAGCTGGGTGTGGTGGTGTGCACTTGTGTTCCCAGCTACTTAGGAGGCTGAGATAGGAGGAGTCCAGGAGTCCAAGAATGCAGTGAGCTATGATTGCACCATTATATTACACTCAAAGCTGGGTTACAGAATGAGACCCTGTCTCAAAAAAAAGAGAAAAGAAAAGAAAAATTAGCTGGGCATAGTGGCACATGCCTATAGTCTGGGAGACTCAGGAGGTTTGCTTGAGCCCAGGAGTTTGAGGATACAGTGAGTCAAGGAAGTGATGCCTTTATGAGCTGGTAGAACTGGAAAGTATCCTCAGTGGTGATGTAGCCCGGAGCCTTTCAAACTGCCCCAGGTCCCTGCAGGACCCACCAAAGAAGGTCAGGGAGAAGGGCCTGTCCAGCGCTTCCTGTTCTTCATTTGGCCGTGGATCTCAGTAGTATCTCATGGGTCACACATCTCATTCCTCAGAGGAGGAAACTGAGGCCCAAAGAGTTTACATAACTCATCTGTGGTTGCACAGGGGTCCAGTAGCAGAGACAAAATGCATGTCATCCCTTTAGATTCTGAGTCCAGTAGACTTTGGATCATCCTGCCTGCCCCTCTCTGAGAGTCACTGTAGAACAAAGGGAAGTATTCAGAACACCTGGGGCCCCATGCTTAGCCTGGCTCTCAGCTGCTCCTGAGGCGGGGTTTGTTGGCTGCTCTCCCACACTGGCCTGCAGGGAGCCCCTCAGCCAGACTTACTCACTTGGGTATTCCAGCAGACCTCCTTTCAAAAACCAACCACAACCAGGTCTGGTAAGCTCTGTCTTTTGCACTTGCAGGATGGACAGTGTATGGTCTGGCAACTCTCCTCATCCTCACAGTCACAGCCATTGTAGCAAAGATACTTCTGCACGTCACATTCAAGTGAGTACAAGAGGGTGCTGCCTGATCCCAGGAAGGGGAAGGCTCAGAGTTCATTTTCTATGATGCTTCATTTGTCTGGGTACAACTGTACAATCAGCACATGATTCCAAAGCCTCAGTCCTAGGGAATGGAAGGCAGCAGACAGTCCTCCTCCTCTGTAGAGTGAAATGTACAACTGGACAAATCTCATTAAGGTTTGAGGCATTTTGATTGCTGTGTGTCCAAAGCATACCATTTCAAGGAGGATTGCAACATTCCTGGCTTCAAAAGCAAGAATTTTCATTTTTTGGCTTGTGCAGTCCCTTACAGAGATCTTTATGCAAGAGTGAAGATATCTAGGACAATGCCATGTTTACTTCCTGATGCCTTCTAGAAATTGAGAGACATCCTTAGGAAGAGAATTCTCACATTTTATTAACTATCGCTTAGCAGTTATTTTAAAACAGTTACTAAAGAAACTTATGGAAGCTTTATCATTCAATTCTGACCAATTTGGGGAAAAAATGTATTTCCTTCCCTGATTTTGCTACTCAAATCTAACAGTTCCAGCTTCCAGGAAAGGGGTAATTGTTCACGCTACTGATGTTTGTGTACTTAGAGGGGAGTTCGTTCTAATTTTTCCTAGACCCCTACTCTGTCTTTCTGTGGTTTCTAGTCCAGGCTCTTCTCATTTCGCAGCATCCCTGAAAGTTTATGTCCACTAAAAGCTGTCTTCTTCCTGACCATCTCACTTGCCCTCTGCTACAGACTTCTTATACATTAAATGTGAGTTCTTCCATTGCTTCGTGAAGGCTGCCTTTGGCCACATTGGAACTTTACATAGACACCTCCACCCTACACTTGAAATTTTTCAGTGGAAATAATGTCATAATGTGTGTGTGTGTGTGTGTGTGTGTGTGTGTGGGTGGGTGTGTGTGTCTGTGGGTGTGTGTCTATGTGTCTGTGTGTCTGTCTGTGTGTGTGTGTGTCTATGTGTCTGTGCACATGTACGTGTCTGTGTTTTTGTTTTTTCCTGTTTTTAATATGCCATAAATATCTTCCTATTACCCTACCTTGTATTTCCTCCCCTAATTCTGAATACTCCCCACCCCCTCTACTTCATATCTTGCAAAAATCCCACAGACACAGTCTGTGTCCGTGTCTGTGTGTCTGTGTGTGTCTGTGTGTCTGTGTGTGTGTCTCTGTGTGTGTCTTTTAAAGTCACAATTCACATGTTCTGGGGAAGCCTCTCAGGCTCAGTCCTGAACACATCCTCTGTGGCAGCAAGACACCCCAATGCTTCCTACAGCATCCAGCATCTGACAGCATGGCTGAGGCCCTAAAGTGCATGCCTGACTCTCCTCTGACATCAGCTGCAGCTTCCCTGTCAGGCAGCCGTGGGGGCTGAACAGAGTCCAGGCCAGTGCCGGAGGTTAGGTGGGTCTCTGCTTGAAGCAGAGAAGTTTTGCCTTTCTCTGGTTTCAGCTAGGTGGGCTTCCAGGTACATGGCATTTGAAGATAGTTCTTTTATTTAAAAGAATTTGAAAATTCATAATCTTTCAGGATGAACTTTTCCAGATTTGAAGAATTCTGCTAGGTAGAAAGTTCTTTGTTATTCTGATGTGGTCTCTGTTCTGCTGTACTTGGCCTCAGCCCCTGATGGCCACAGGCCACATTTCAGCTGCACACTAGTCCTTCAGATCTTTAGAGGTAGCTGTGAGGTCCTTCCCAAGACCTTGCCCCACTCCTTTTCATAGGTACAGCATCTCACAAGATGATAGGTTGTTTGGAGTGCTTTGTTCTGATCTGTTGGAAAAATTATTTCTACTTGACAGATCCCATCGTGTTCCTGCTTCGGGGGACCTTAGGGATTGTCATCAACCAGGGACTTCGGGGGAAATCTGGAGCATTTTTTATAAGCCTTCCACTTCGATTTCCATCTTTAAGAAGAAACTCAAGGGTCAGAATCAACAAGATGACCGCAATCCCCTTGTGAGTGACTAAAAACCTCACTGTGCCTAGGACTCAAGGTCCCTCCTTGAGCTCAAGGCTGCTGGGGTCAACCTCTCCTGTGGTTCTTCTCTGACAGACTCTTCCCCGCCTCTCCCTCTGCCTTGGCCTCTTCAGAGGGCGCCCTCCTACAGACCAGGAAGAGTTGCTCTGCTGCCAGAGAGGGCAGAGCCTGGATTCCTCCTGCTTCATCGGTTGCACTTAGGAGAGAGACTCAAGGTGCTGGGGCTTGGCCCTCTCTGCATCTCTCTCTCTGATCTAGCTAGCAATGGGGGTGTCAGGACAGTGAGGCTGAGGTGACAGAGGTGGTCATGGCTGGCACTGGGCTCAGGTACATTCTAGATGGCTGTCAGGTGGTGGGTAGGTTTAGTTACATGGAATTTTTCTTGCTTCTTCTCTATTTTGTCCACATACAAATCAGTCTCTCCTGGTCTTTATGGTTTGGAACAGGGAGAGACAGGGAGAACTCTCAGGTACTCTTGGGAGTTGGTCTGGTCCCATACACGTGTGGACTCCTGGACATTAGCAAAGTGTAAAGAGGGTGGTGTCTGTGCTGCCCCGGCAGCTTTGGTCTCCAGATGCCGGACTGGGATGGGCCTCCTGCAGCCTAGGAGGGTCTGAGAATAAGATCTAGTGACCCCCGTTTATCTCAAACCTGATGCCTTTCACACATGGGCTTCTTTCTAGATTCTTCTTTCCATAGCTCATGTAGCTGCAGAGAAAGCCTGAAGAGCTTTGGTCGTATAAAACATCCACTCATTTACTCGTGCAACCAATTCTCCTGCAGGCTTTTATGGGCACTCAGTAAGTTCTCAGGATTGGGTTGATCGGCCTTGCCCCTGAGCAGCTCGTACTCCTATGGAACCTGAGCCAGGCCTTGGTCTCTCCATGATTGGCTCAGCTAACTCTCAGTTCAGAACAGAAGGTATCAATCTTGTGGTTTTGCCTTTAGGCAGTACAATATGAGACATGGGATCTGTGGTCCTTCCTTCTGGTGTCCCCCGTGTTAAAAGATGAAAAACACCCCAAGGGCCATCTGTGCTCTCTGCCCCTTCTATGGGGACCGAGTGGGGTTTGGAATGGCTCAGGAAGGAGAGCGCTCTTGTCCCCAGCCCCATGCCACCCTGTCCCTTAGACAGGGAGGTGAACTGCAGAGATTGGTGCTAGGAAAGTGTGGGTTTGGGAACTGGAGATCCTCCATGGATCGGAGATTGAGAGCTACAGCTGTAGTGGCTGCCAGTTGGGAGAGTAAGTGCCATCGCTAATTTAAAAGTCCTTGCCATCCGGAAGCAGGCTTTGTCAACAGCAGCTGAGAAAAGCAGCCGGTGCCTCTGCTGGCCAGACCCAGGCCCTCATCGGAACGTGCCTCCCCACAGTGCACTCAGGCCTCAGTGCTTGTTGCGCCTCTGGCCTTGGCGTTTCCTCTTTGCAGCATTTTGCCTGCCTCCCCCAAGCCTGAGCCACTGCCTGCTGGGGCTCCTACTGAGGGTCTGGCAACACATCTGCACCTGCCACTCCTGGGAGGACAGAGGGCCACATGGGAAGTGTCCACAGGAAGAGGTGACACTCGCCAGCCTGAGTTCAGGAGAGATGCTCAAAGCTTCAGGTGGAGAGGCCTTCAGAGGGAGGAAACCGGGCAGTGTGTCACAGGCAGGCAGGGGCAGCACTGCCGCCCCGGGCCCCATGGGAGTCCTGCTGAGGGCATAGAGCTGCTCAGTGCAGCCTTCATGCTTTGATCTGGAGAGAGCAGCTGTCCGCAGGCCTCTGTCTCTAAGAGGCCTGTCACACGGGAGGACCTCTGGAAACAGACCCACATGTGCAGTCTCCCCGCCAAGCTATTTGTGCTGTTTGTGGAATCTCCTCTCAAACACAAGGGTCAGGTGTGTGTCATCCCAGCAGGTCCTGTGCTGTGAATAGATCCATGTGCAGCACAAAGGGACTGTGGCACGTGGCCCCAGGAAGAGGTCACCTGGCCAGGGGGCAGTTGTTCAGTTGCCTAGGGCTGACACTGACCACTGGCCTTTGGGGTGTCCTGCGGCCCGCCTGCCCACCTTGCCCTCCTCACATGTCGGTCAGGGGAGGCCCTGCCCAAGCCATTGTGCTGTCAGAGCCTGCAGCGGGGGCAGCACTTCCTCGGAGGGCTGGGAGGTGCTGGGGATGCCCCAGCGCTTCTTTTCCCGCCCGGCCCTGCCATGGCCCAGTGCCTCTAGGATCACCTTACCATCCGTGGAGCAGCCCCGGGAAACCTAAACCTGCCTCAGGACAGCGGGGGCAGGGGGCTGCATATCATCCCAGGCTAAATCTCCATGGGCACTGGGTCCTGCCGCAGTCTGGCCATGGCCTGTTAGAACCAGTTAGAAAGTCAGCAACACCCCGCAGGAGGCCACTGCGGCTAAGTAAGCACCTGAGAAAGAAACTGCCCCAGAAGAGATGATATGGGCTTCCAGGAGCACGGAGGAGGTGGATTGAACTTTTAGGAAACTCCCTAGACGAGATAAAGTAGGGGTTGGGGGTGGCGGGAAGAGGGGAACCCTGGGAAAGTAAATGTCAGAACACATGGCAGAAGCCTGTGGGAGAAGCAGGGGAAGGGCTTTGGGGACCACTGTGGACGGAGCTCTGAAAGCACCCTGCCCAAAGCCTCTCCCGAGGTGACAGCATGGGGGGAGGCTGCAGGGGCACTGGGCCTGCCTGCCATCCTCACCCCTGTTCCCGCTGGTGCCAGGCCCTGCCTTCTTGGCACGTGTACCCTCACCTGCCAATCTTGTCACTCCCCCTTGTTACTGTGTCTCAGCCAGCTGTGGCCCCTAGTTTCTCGCAGCATTTCTCCGTGTTCTTGGCCCTTCTGAGAAGGCAGGCAGGAGGCACATGGTGCCCTGTTCCTCCCTGTTTGTGCAGTCGCTTGCAAAGCAGAGAATGAGTAGGAATGAACCCGAGTGCCTTCACCCGCCCTGTCCCCCACATCAGGACAGGCTTGAGGCGTCTCTGGGTGTGAGCGCAGAAACTTCAGAAGAGTGGGCTCTGGCTCAAGACTTCAATCGGCCAGAAGCCCAGAGATGAAAGCACTAGTGAGTTCAGCTGTCCTGGGCCTCGGGCAGAACCCATGGGTGTGCCTGGGTGTGGCTCCACCCACATGCCCCACTGTCCGCCCAGGCAGGAGCCGTCCTCCGGGCTGAGCCGTCACCCAGCCCCAACGCATCCCAGCACTGCACACTTACTCTTCACAAGCACTTATACGCCGATGGCCTCCGAGACCCTGCCTCCCAGGTCTGCCGAGACCAGGCCAGGTCTCCAGCGGAGCCAGGCAGCTCCTCACCCCACCACCCAGTCACCTGGCACCATTAGGTTTCAGATCTCCTGTGTGGTGTTTGATGTCAGCTTTTGTGCCTACCTTGGGAGTTTGGATTGTTCCCTCTGATGTCTTTGTTTACCTTCCTCACTGTTCTACCTCCTGGCCAGGTCTCAGCTTAGCTTCCCTGGTATGGGGTGTTTTTCAAGCCTTCCAGCCAACAGCTGTCTCCCTCAGGCTGGATGGCTCAGGGGTGATAGGGCTTCACCCTCTGCCTGCAGACCCCTGGTAGGCACATCTCACAGGCTTTCGTCTTGCTGAGCTGGATATGGAGGCAGAAGTAGGGCGTGGAGGACAGTCAGAGGGAAATCTGCTTCAGAAAGGAAGGGTCTTTAGACACACAGACTGGGGGGCCCTTCCCAACCTGTGGGGAGCTGTCATCCGTGGGGCTCATGCACGTCAAGACCTTCCCACATCCAAACTCACCTTCCAGCAGGGATTTTGACTTTGGATGACAAGGCTTTATTTGTAAATATGCTCTTAATATGCAACTTTGAGAATAAAATAGAAACATCATGTATTTTAAAATATAAGATGAAGTGTGACGCACTGTATACAATTTAATATATATTTTTAGGATTTTGTTATTTAAGAAAATGGAATGTAATGGTACTTTTACAAAAGAGAAAAAAAATGTTATTTTTACTGTCTGGAAAAAAATAAATATTCTCATTGTTGTAGAAACAGTGATGGACCCTACGTCGTCATTTCCATGGGAGTTCCCCAGAGACTGTGGGACGAGAGGAGGGTGTCTGTGGTGGGACTCTTACCTTTCCTCGAGTGCCAGCCTCACCTTTTGCTCACTTTTTCCTAAGTGCCTCCAAATTTTTTCCAGTCTTGTCACGGCTTTGACCCAGAGCTGACCTTCAGCTGGTAAGACCTGAAAGATTAAGAATTCCAAACCAGTGTACTGCAGCACAGAGCCAAGGAGGGCCAGGGCAGGAGAGGGGCTCTGCCCCCGAAAGATCTGGGCTTGGGCTGGCCTGGAGCCGGTCACTCTCCTCCTCAGCCTCAGCTTCCCCATCTGGAAAGAGGAATGGAATCTATTCTTCAGAAGGCTATGGACATGCTTATGTAATTTTTATCCCAGGTGGAATTTACCTTGCCTCTCAGAGCATCCAGTTCCTCTTCACCCCTTCTTGTCACACCCTTTCCTTTTTAGTAAGACTAATAGAAGCTCCATGTATGAGCCACCCACCATGCACCCGGCACTCTGCTTCAGGCACTGTGCACATCCTCCAGTTCTTCGCCATGGGTATCACTTTCCCTCTTTTGCAGATGAAACAGGTGAGGTTTGGAGAAGCCATGGGGGACAGTAGCTGGGAGCACAGCCCTGGAGTCAGCCCTCCAGGATTCAGCTTCCTCCAGTCATTCTCTGTGAGGCCAGTGAGGGCAAAACAGGGAGCCTTTGAAGGATTTCAGCAGAGTGACATCAGATTCCCAGTTTAGAAAGCTCTCCCCCTTGCATCTGGAGAAACAGATCAGAGTGGGGTAAGACCGAGGGCAAGGAAACCAGTCAGGAGACTCTACAGGCTCAGCCAGGAGATGCTGAGAGCATGCCTGGGCCCCCACGCCAGTGCTGTGGAGAGAGAAGCTACTGTACCCGCAGGACAGGGGCACGTTTGTGGGGCTGGGAAGCTCAGGCTTACATCCCAACTCCACCACTCACCATGTGACCTGGGGTGAGTAACGCGACCCTGTGTACCTGTTTTCTCACCTGTCAAATGGGGGCAGTTACAGTACCTGCCTTTATGTAGCATTGGGCTGTATGAATTATTATTACCTGCAGTATGTTTTCCATCAAAGGTAGATGGTCCTTTCATTCTAGAATAGAGGTGGGGCATAAGAACGAGGTGTCTGGGATGGTGCTCAGGTACCCTAACATGGGTGCCTGAGTGGAGAGAGGAGCCATTCTTTGACATAAGGAATGTAAATGGTGCCAGGTGTGAGAAGAAACCTGATGAGCTCCTCTTGGGGGCTAAGTCCACTGTGATCCCTGTGGGACACTGAGGCAGAGCTGTTCGGCAGGTGTTGGACAGACAGCCTGAAGCTCAACCCATGGGAAATGAGCACAGGCGGCATTGTCAGGGTAAGTGTCGGGGCCACTCCTCAGAAGATTGCAGGGGACAGTGTCCTGGGATGCACTGAGGCAATGAGGGAGCGCCTGGCAGGACCAGGGTGGGCAGGGTAGGACAGGAGACGGGGACTCCCCTGGAAGCCAAAGAACCCATGAGCAAAGCTGCTTCTTTTTTTTTTCCCCCTCCTGAGACAGAGTTTCACTTGTCACCCAGGCTGGAATGCAGTGGCACAATCTTGGATCACTGCAACCTCTGCCTCCTGGGTTCAAGCAATTCTCCTGCCTTAGCCTCCTGAGTAGCTGGGATTACAGGTGCCTACCACCATGCCCGGCTAATTTTTGTATTTTTAGTAGAGACGGGGTTTCACCATGTTGGCCAGGATGGTCTCCAACTCCTGACCTCAGGTGATCTCCCTCTCCTTGGCCTCCCAAAGTGCTGGGATTACAGACGTGAGCCACCTCGCCTGGCAAGCAAAGCTTCTAACCTGACCAGCACACACAAACTGCTGGTGCTTCGAGTCCCAGTTCCAAATTCTCAGGAGACAGTTTAGCCAGGTGGTCTCCCTCATCCAGCCAGTTTTTGCTAGGATAGGGTTCTCGGAGGAAAGAAAGCATGGGCCAGTCCCACTAAAGAATATTACCACTGCCGTAGACACAGACGTGGCTCTCGGTGTGACGCATTTGACCGCTTACCTGGGAATCCCTATGTGATCTGTTAAACTGCAGGTCCCTGGCCCCCACCCCAGACCTACCACATCAGAATCCCTGGAAGCATGGCCTCGACATGGAGTCTGCGCCCTTCATTTCACCACTGTCCCCCACCCCAGCTAACTTCTGCCTCCACCCCGACACAACTGCAGCTGTGGCAGTGTGATGGCACCTTTAAAGGTCAGCCTCACTTGAGTGTTTATCTTCACTGGGCTTTCCTTCTCTCTCCCAGAAGCTCTTTCCTTCCATGAAGGAAAATATTTGTAATGGCAGGAAATGGCTGGTGGAAAACAAATGGGGTGGCCTTGCTGGTGAATTTCCTAGAGACAAATTAGGCTTTAGGCTGCCACAGAAAAATAAATAAATGCAGCCAGAAGGTGCAACTGTCCTACCTAAAGAACCCCTTTAGGGTGATGGGACAATGAGGACAGGATGAGACCCCCAAACACATTTGAGTGGACTCTGGGGACCACTGACCTTGACCTGTGCTCTGAACCCGAGAGACGCAGATATTGGAGAACCCACCACTCCGGGAGCCGGCACCAGGGCAGCACCAGCCCCATCCTTTGTCAGGCAGTCAAAAGCTTTTCTTCCTGTGAAGGGGAAAAGCACTGGACAAGAGTGACCTTGTCTCCAAGCTTGGAAGTCACATGACCATCTTCTCTCCCCTCTGGGCCATGCGTGCCTGAAACTGCAGACAGTCTCTGGGGCTCAGAGAACTGGGAAGCTTTTGTTCCTCTGTGGCGAGGTCGGGTCCCGATGGGGGATTGTTTTTGCTCAGCTGAAAGGGACACTTTTAGGGATAGAATATTTCAACCTCAAGAAGCAGCAACATTTGCTTGTAGCTGGAAGTCTTCATTTCTGGTCTCCAGCTGTTGTCTGGAGCCACCAGGCCTCGGCTGAGTGGGCCAATGCCCAGCAGCTGGGGGCGGGCAGTGCCTGCCAGGCTGGACATGAACCAGTCTATGTGCAGGACGCCCATCTCCACGACAGCCTGGCCACAAGGACACCCTGTACCCTCCCGATGGTGGTTGCTGGGCTTTGGAATAAACCTGTTAGCTCTGGGTGACTGGGCTGGGAAAAGGGGCTCCTCGAGAAGCATTTTAGGGGGAAAGTTGACCTAAGCTTGAGCTCCAGAGTAACCCCTCCGGGGGAAATACCAAACGCTTTGAAACAGCCAAGGCTCTTGCAATAGTGAAGCTGCAGATCCTATTTATTTCACTCTTAATACCATTGTCTCTGTTCAAATGAGGTCACTGAACTTTTAAAAACGTCACTGAGAGACCTGCTTCTTTGCATATTGATGATGTGAATGCTTAGTGGACTTGCCTTTGTTGCTAGTACCAAAGATACAGATTAAGAGCCCTCAAGGGGTGTTCAGACCTCAAATTCAGCTAAATACAGAGGCAGCTTTTTCTGAGTTTGAGTGAGCTGAGGAAAGCACTTTTGAATGTGCAAGGACAATAAGATTAATAATCACTACCGTCTCTGCAGTACCTGTTGTGTACCAGACGCTGTGCCAAGTGACCAACAGACATTACCGAATTCATCTTTGCAGAAACCCAACGAAACCGAGGGTCAGAGAAGGGGTCCAGCCAGGGGCCGCCAAGGTTCAGACTCAGCCTGGGACCACTGGCTCCAAAGCTGGGGGTCCTCACTCCTGTTGAACTGTAGGCCCCTCAACACAGGCAGTGGGTGGGCCCCCAAATAGCTCATCTTTAAGGATGTGGCCTCCAGACAGCCCAGGGAAAGGGCAGATCCATTTGCCTAGGTCCAGGAAGGAATCAAACCTACACTTCTTTACCTATCTGATGACACAATCCCCTTTGAGAACTAGGGGTTGGAATGGAGCCTCTCCCCGGAAGAAAAACTCCATCTGGGCCGGGCGCGGTGGCTCACGCCTGTAATCCAAGCACTTTGGAGGCCAAGGCGGGTGGATCACCTGAGGTTGGGAGTTCAAGACCAGCCTGACCAACATGGTGAAACCCCGCCTTTTAAAAAAATTAAATAAACAAATAAATAATATAAAATTAAAATAAAATAAAAAAGACTCCATCTGCCAAACTGCAGAGGTCCAGAGACCACTCCCACTCCGCCCCCTGAAACCCTTCCATGGATCTCAGGTTTAGAATCTCTCTATTAAGGCATGAGCATGATTATTTGAAAGTTAAAATGAGGCCAAAAGGGATAACAGTAGCAGTAATAATACTACTAATAACAGGATACATTTTACTGACCACTTATGTCAGGAGTCAGCAAACATTTTCTGTAAAAGGCTAAATACTAAATATTTTAGACTTTGCACGCCCTATAGTCTCAGATCCATTGGCCAGAACCACAGACCCCACTTTGACCCTCAATGACTCCAACAAGCCCTGGAGCCATCAGGGCAACTCCCTGAGGAGTGGGGGATAAAGGGCTGCCAAGCTCCCTTTATTAGCCACAGACAATATGTAAACAAATGGGCGTGGTTGTGTTCCCATAAAACTTCACGGACACCAAAACTTGAAGTTTATATAATGTTCACATGTCACGAAATGCTACAAAATGCTATTCTTTTGATATTTTCCCCCCAAAATTAAAAAATGTAAAAACCAGCCAGGCATGATGTCTCATGCCTGTAATCCCAGCACTCTGGAAGGCCTAGGTGGGTGGATTACTTGAGGTCAGGAGTTTGAGAATAGCCTGGCCAGTATGGTGAAACTCCATCTCTACTAAAAATACAAAAATTACCTGGGCGTGGTGGTGGATTCCTGTAATCCCAGCTACTTGGGAGTCTGAGGCAGGGGAATGGCTTGAACCCAGGAGGCGGAGGTTGCAGTGAGCCAAGATTGTCCCATTGCACTCCAGCCTGGGCAACAGAGCAAGACTCTATCTTAAAAAAAAAAAAAAAAAAAAGCATAGGAGTCAGAACTTGAGCCCACTCCAAAGCCTGTTTACTTTCCTAAGTGACGAGATGGGTGCATTTAAATTGTGGAGGAAGAGAAGGTGACAGTGAAGCAGGAAGGAAGACCTCGAGCGAGGGCAGTCCCGTGGGCCCTGGGAATATAAGGCAGAGAGGCTCCGTCCTCTTGCTGAATGGTCTACACTGCAGGGGAGGGCGGCTGGTTTCCTGAGCCATCCCTCCAACCCCCTGGCTCCAGATCCAGGACAGCTGGTGGCCTTCACATTGTTTTGCGTCTCCCAGGTTCTCTTAATTATAACCAATTTGCCACCCTCAGCAATTCCTTGTTCCCCTTTGGTAATACGCATGAGTTGGAACCATCAGCCACACTCCCAGCCAAATGTGGCTAAAATCACTTCCCTTTCCCATGTAGGGAGTCCTCCCGTCTCTTAGAAACTTGTCTTTCTTCTTAGTCCTGTGAGACCAGCGGGCAAGGCCTGCCCTTCTGCGAGCTGACTTACTTGGCTGGCATCTGCCCCCCAAATCTCTTAGGAAAGCGGGAGACAGAATCTCCTCAACTTTCTTCAGCTCCTTGCCCACTCCCCACCGCTGACTCTGGGGCTTTGGCACACTGCCTGCCAAGGACAACCTTTCCTTTTTTTTCCCCCTCCCTAAAGATGGGGTCTCACTCTGTCGCCCAGGCTGGAGAGCAGTGGCACCGTCACGGGGTAACTCCAAAACTGGGATCCAGCCTGGGAGGCTACGTGGGTCCCTGGCTTTGAGCAGGAAGGAATTCAAGACTGAGCTGACAGAGTAAAATGAAAGCAGGTCTATTACTTACAAAGTAAAAGAATAAAGGATGGCTACTCCATAGGCAGAGCAGTGGCATGAGCTGCTTGACTGAGTATACTTACGGTTATTTCTTGATTATATACTAAACAAGGAATGGATTATTCATGAGATTTCCGGGAAGGAGGTGGGGAGTTCGTGGAACTGAGGGTTCCTTCCTGTTTTAGACCATATAGAGTAACTTCTTCCAGACATTGCCATGGCATTCATAAACTATCATGGCCCCGTGGGAGTGTCTTTTAGCATGCTAATGCATCATAATTCGCATCTAATGACCAGTAGGGACAACCAGAGGTCACTTTCATTGCTATCTTGGTTGTGGTAGGTTTTGTCTGGCTTTTTTACTGCATCTCATTTTATCCGAAGGGTCTTTGTGATCTGTATCTTGTGAAACCAGTCCAACTGACCTACTTTCTCATCCATGACTAAGAATGCCTGACCTCCTGAGAATGCAGCCCAGCTGGTTTCAGCCTCATTTTACTCAGCCCCTATTCAAGATGGAGTCACTCTGGATCTAATGCCTCTGACAGCACAATCATTGCTCACTGCAGCCTCAACCTCCTGGGTTTGAACAATCCTCCCATCTCAGCTTCCTGAGTAGCTGGGACCACAGGCATGAGCTGCCATGTCCAGGTGATTTTTTTTTTTAATTCTTGTAGAAACAGGGTCTCACTATGTTGCCCGGGCTGGGCTTGAACTCTTGGGCTCACCTGATGCTTCCCAATGTGCTGAGAGTCTAGGCCTAAGCCACCATGTGTGGCTACTTTATAACCTCCAGTTATTCATCTAGAAAATAGATACAGGCTGAGTGTGGTGGCTCACGCCTATAATCCCAACACTTTGGGAGGCAGAGGCGGGCAGATCACCTGAGGTCAGGAGATCAAGACCAGCCTGGCCAACATGGTGAAACCCCATCTCTACTAAAAATACAAAAATTAGCCGGGCATGGTGGCTCACGCCTATACTCTCAGCTACTCGGTAGGCTGAGGCAGGAGAATCGCTTGAACCCAGGAGGCGGAGGTTGCAGTGAGCTGAGATCATGCCATTGCACTTCAGCCTGGGTGACAGAACAAGACTCGGTCTCAAAAAAAAAAAAAAAAAAAAAAAGAAAAGAAAAGGAAGGAAAAGAAAAGACATACAGCAGTAGTTTTTCATAGGGTTGTTGTGAAGATTAAATGAAATAATAAAGGTACAATATTTAGCTCAGTGACTGGCCTGTGAGTCCTCAATAAATTTTAACGATTTTTATCAGTAAACTAAGGGGATCACCAGGAGCAGGGGAGACCCCAGAAGAGCCCTGCCTTTCAGATTGAGAACCCCATTTATCAAACTCCAAGTTTACAATGCACGAAGTAGGGGCAGTTCCCTCCTTAGAAAATAATTCGTGACTTGGTTCCTTCAAGTAGCTGGTTTTCCCCAAGACCTTCAATATGTGACCCCATGTAATAAAAGTATCTACTGACCTTCACTTTCTCAGGGACCTAACTGTTGGGTGAAAATACCCTTTTCTGCCGACTCCCTGCCTGTAGTGGATTTCTTCACTTGTTGCTTCAGGTAAGGGAACAAATGCAAAATTTTATTGTCCTCATAGATGCCCCAGTGCTGCAGGTGGGCAAACAGGCTAAGGTCCCTGGGCCAGCTGGCAGACGTAAGGAACTGCCCCCGCCACCTCCCCGCTCGGCTCCCGCTGCGGCAGCCATCCCGGCGCAGGCTTGCTCACCAGCGCCGCCCCGTGGTAAGACCGGAGATCTGCGGAAGAAGGCCAGCCCTGAACCCCCGACTGCACGCAAGCCCTTCCATTACAGTTACCCCGATATTTTGCCGGGCGCGGTGATGTGTGCTTATAATCCCAGCTACTCCAGAAGCTGAGGGGAAGGATCCCTCGAGCCCAGGAGTTCAGAATTAGCCTAGGCAAAATAGCGAGACCCCTATCTCAAAAACAAAAAAAAAAGAAAAAAATAATGTCACAGGTTTCCTGACCCTAAACCTGGACATTAGCCCAGGTCTCTCTCTCACCAAGCCCTCTAAAGAACTCATTTCATCAGAGAAGTGATCAGATGAATTATTCTACCTCCATACTATGAAATCCTACGTCACCATGGAAATTAATGTGGTGTATAATCTCCAAAAGCACTGAAAAAAAAGGAAAAAGAAAAATTAATGTAGTGCCTTTGCAGATACTGTATCAGAATATCTTCAGTGAAAAAAATCAAGTCACAGAATAAAGCATAAGTGTAATTTTTTTTTTTTTTTGTCACGTGTATGTATGTGTATACAAAGGCACCAGCAAAGTCCGGCGAGGTCTGTGCCAAACTTATCATGGTCCCCTTTGGAAAAGGAAGGGAGAAAGAGAGGAGGAGGCCACGTGCAGTGGCTCACACCTGTAATCCCAGCACTTTGGGAGGCCAAGGTAAGTGGATCACTTGAGCCCAGGAGTTTGAGATTAGCCCGGGCAACATGGCAAAACCCTGTGTCTACAAAAAATATAAAAATTAGCCAAGCATGGTGGTGTGTGCCTGTAGTCCTAGCTACTGAGGAGGCCGAGGGGGGAGGATCACTTGAGCCTGGGAGGTTTAGGATGTAGTGAGCCATGATCGCGTCACTACACTCCAGTCTGGGCAACAGAGTGAAACCCTGTCCCCCCAAAAAAGGAAGAGAGGAGGTGAGGACACTTATATTTTCACATTTTATTTGATGTATTTACATGCAGCTTGAATCTTTTACATTCATGCATTACATGTGCAAGTTTGAAAATAAAATGCACGATGATTATTTACAAATTTGGAGGCCGGGTGTGGTGACTCATACCGGTAATCCCAGCGCTTTGGAAGCCCGAGTCGGGTGAATCACTGAGGTCAGGAGTTCAAGACCAGCCTGGCCAACATGGCAAAACTCTGTCTCTACCAAAAATACAAAAATTAGCAGGGCGTGGTGGTGCGCACCTGTAATTCCAGCTACTCGGGAGGCTGAGCCAGGAGAATCACTTGAATCTGGGAGGTGGAGGTTTCACTGAGCTGAGATGGCATCACTGCACTCCAGCCTGGGCAAAAAGAGCAAAACTGTCTCAAAAAAAAAAAAAAATTGGAAAGCACACAACAAAAAGAACAACATAAGTCTCTCACTGTCACACTGCTCAGCAGAAGCACTGTCAAAAACTGTGTTTCCAGCACACGCTAGGACCACTGAGGAACACTGCTTCCCCTGCTTGCCCCGGGAGGGGAGGGGGCCTAGCCAATGCCACCGGACGGGACATCTGTCCTGCTGCCCTGCATCGTCCACGCCACTGCCCGGCCCCACCGAGTCACTCCTGGAGACACCTCCTGGTGAAGGGAGTCTCCCAAACGCTTCTGTGGGCCAGCAGAACACTCAGCTCCCAAGCCAAAATGTCCTTCTCTTTGTTAACTACAAAATAAACATCTCCAGACCCCCTGGGCTACTTGCAATACAAATGTTTATGCCTTTGGAAAGAGAAAGAAAGACTCTTGCAAGTTCTCCCTGAGCCATGGGTGCCAAGTTAGTAATTAACCCTCAGCAACTGAGGCGTCTGATCTTCTGCCAGCCGGTCTGCAGCAGGTTGTGGGAGTGATTGATTGGGGCTGGGCTGTAACTTCATGATTGGTGGAGCTTCCAGGCCTTGGAATGCTCTCTGCAAAGGACACTGGCTTCCTCTTAAACTCTAAATGAGGCCAGGGGCAGTGGCTCACACCTGTAATCCCAGCACTTTGGGAGGCTGAGGCGGGCATATCACCTGAGGTCAGGAGTTTGAGACCAGCCTGATCAACATGGAGAAACCCCATCACTGCTAAAAAATAAAAATAAAAATAAAAATAAATAGCCAGGCATGGTGGTGCATGCCTGTAATCCCAGCTACTTGGGAGGCTGAGGCAGGAGAATCACTTGAACCCGGGAGGCAAGGGTTTTGGTGCGTTGAGATCATGCCATTGTACTCCAGTCTGGGCAACAAGAGTAAAACTCTGTCTCAAAAAATATTAACTCTAAATGAGGTACTAGGGACCCACCCCCAGGAAGGCCCCCACACTGCTGCACACCATTCCAGATGAAGGGCTGTGAGAAGCCCTAGCATTCATCAAACCACTTGAGGGAAGCTCCAGGGCATGCACACAGAGCTGGGAGGAGCAAGGCTGCCGAGTGGCAGGCATCGGTCATCTTGACATTGACATTCACTAAACACCCTAGGACCAGGCTCCCTGCTCAACTCTACACATGGTGCCTTATTTCCTTTGACTCTCCCAGCAACCCCATGAGGTAGGTATAGTTCTATTCCCGTTTTATAGATGAGGAAATTGAGTCTTGGAGAAATAAAGTCTGTGCCGCCATCACTTAATCCTGGGTAGATAAAGTCTCTTCTGCAGACAGAGGTGTTCCTTGCCCAAGGTCATCCTGCTGGTAAGTGGAGGCAAAGCTGGACTGAACCCTTTTTACAACTTTGAAACCACACTTGCCCATCCCCACCTATTCATATTGGAAAACTACTTCCAGAGGGTTATCATCTTGGGCTTCTACAAACTATGCCAAGCTCAGAGGAGGTGACCTGTGGGGGCTCCATGCGAAGATCACAGTCAGGTCTTCCCTTGGGTGTAGCCAGAGAGAGTGAGGGGACAGCTTTCATCTGTCCCCAGGACCAGATTTCCATCACGAGAGGCTGGGAGATTGCCTTCTTTCCAATGAGGGAGCTGAGGCCCAGAGAGCAGAATTCATGTCCAAGACCCCACCATGACTTTGTTTTTTTCTTGTTGTTGTTGTTGTTGTTGTTTGATGGAGTCTGGCTTTGTCACCCAGGCTGGAGTGCAGTGGTGCAATCTCTGCTCATTGCAACCTCCACCTTTCAGGTTCAAGCAATTCTCCTGCCTCAGCCTCCCAAGTAGCTGGAACTACAGGCATGCACCATCACGCCCAGCTAATTTTTGTATTTTTAGTAGAGATGGGGTTTTGCCATGTTGGCCAGGCTGGTCTCTAACTCCTGACCTCAAGTGATCCACCTGCCTCGGCCTCCCAAAGTGCTGGGATTACAGGTGTGAGCCACGGTGCCCGGCCCCCACCATGACTTTGCCTCTGTTGCCAATGTTATGTCTGTGGCTGCATGGAGCTTCAAGAAAACACGGAGGCTGGTGGCAAGGACCCACCTCAGAAAATAGGGAGAAAGCTAAACCCCCTAGATGCGTTCCCTGAGCCCTTGGCTGGGAGAAGGGCGTCATGTAGTCTCTAAGAGAGACTACAAAGTATAAGGGATTGCTTCCATCTTACAGCTCCACCTTCTGTGTCACAAACAGGCAGGTTGGGGAGCAAGCATGGCAGAGGGACATGGCCTAGGAGTCCTGTACTTCATTTCCCCTCACTTTTCATTGGCCATTAAAGGTTATGTGATCTCACCTGGATGCAAGGGCCACTGGGAAATGTAGTCTTCCAGTGTGCCAGGATGTGTGTACAATGAAATTATTAACTACACAGCTCATCTCTGCCACACTATTCAATAGCTCGTAGTCATGTGAGGGCCTAGAATGCCTTGAGATTGTTGCTCAGCACATGAGAGCATGAGGCTGGAGAAGTGGGCTGGCCCAGTGTGAGAAACACGGGGTACTGATTTGCAATCTAGCCCCATGTGATCCAGGTCCCTAACATGCAGCCAGCCATGGCAGGAGAGGGATGAAATGAGCCAGAGCAAGAGGCAGAGTCCCCCAGATGAATGTCAAGGGAAACCCAATAGCCCTGAAGACATCAAGGGAAGGCCACACCAGCCAAGATTCCTGACTCCCTCTGCAGAAAAGAGGATGTGAGAGGGCACTGGGGAAGGAAAAAGGAGAGCAGAGGAGGGGAGCCGACATGGGGCATGGGGAATTCCAGGAAAACTGGGCCTGGAGGGCTGGAAAGGTCTCCACCACCAGCGGGGCAGCTTCATGGATGTGCAGCCTCCATAGTCACACAGGGTTCATCCTCAGGCCCCACATTTGGCCCTAGTTGTCACCATCTTGAAATTCTTAATCATTTTCCAAAGGGCCCCATATTTTTATTTTGCAGTGGGCCTCACAAATTGCAAAGCCAGTCCTGAGTCCAGAAGGGATTAGCCTTGGTTCCAGATGACCCTACCTCCAGGGCATGGGTGTGGCTGATGGTTATTTGCCAGCCTGGTGGGAGACCAAGGCCACAGGAAATAGGTCTGGAGGACGATGGGCAGAGGTGGTCAGCTCAGGAGTGTTGACGTTTTGTTTCGTTTTTTGAGATGGAGTCTCACTCTGTTGCCCAGGCTGGAGTGCAATAGTCTGATCTCAGCTCACTGCGACCTCCACCTCCTGGGTTCAAGCAATTCTCCTGCCTCAGCCTCCCAAGGAGCTGGGATTACAGCAGCTGCCACCATACTGGGCTAATTTTTGTATTTTTAGTAGAGACGGGGTTTCCATGTTGGCCAGAGCTGGTCTCGAACTCCTGACCTCAAGTGATCCACCTGCCTCAGCCTCTTAAAGTGCTGGGATTACAGACATGAGCCACAGCACCCAGCCAAGTGTTTTTTTTTTTTTTTGAGATGGAGTTTCACTCTTGTTGCCCAGGCTGGAGTGCGATGGCACGATCTTGGCTCAGTGCAACCTCCACCTCCTAGGTTATAGTGAGTGATTCTCCTGCCTCAGCCTTCCTAGTAGCTGGGATTATAGACATCGCCACCATGCCCAGCTAGTTTATATATACATACATATATACATACATACATATATATACACATATATATACACACATACATATATATATGTACACACACATATATATACACATACATATATATATGTACACACACATATATATACACATACATATATATATATACATATATATATATATATATATATATATTTTTTTTTAGTAGAGATGGGGTTTCTCCATGTTGGTCAGGCTGGTCTCAAACTTCCAACCTCAGGTGATCTGCCCGCCTCAGCCTCCCAAAGTGCTGGGATTACAGACATAACCCACGCAGCCCAGCCGAGTGTTTTGTTTTCTTTTAGAGACAGGATCTCACTTCTTTGCCCAGCCTGGTCTCCAATGCCTGGGCTCAAGTGATCCTTCCTCCTTGGCCTCCCAAAGTGCTGGGATTTTAGGCAGGAGCCACTGTGCCCGGCCAATCCAGGAGTGTCTGGCTCCTTAATGTTAGGTGTACACATTCAGGAAGGAAAACCAAGCCAAACTAAAACAAATAAACATCCAGGAAGCACAGGTTTCAGACTCTACTTGCTAGGGAGCAAGACTGATCAGAAACAGGTGCTTACTGGTGAGAGAGTTTTCACAGAATGAGGAGCTCTGCAAGTGATGTGATGATGAGGATGGCAGATGGGTGATGAAGTTCGGATGCCCATATAGGAAAATGGGGACATCAGATTAAAGCAAGAGGTAGGCTAACCTCAGGGGACTCTACTTGTATACATGAAGAAACACTTAAGGAGACCTGGACTTTTTTTTAAAAGACAAGGTCTTTTAGCCCCGCAATAGTGGGAGACTTCAACACCCCACTGACAGCATTAGACAGATCATCAAGGCAGAAAATTAACAAAGAAATTCTGGACTTAAACTCAGCACTTGACCAATTGGACCTATTAGACATCTGCAGAAAACTCCACCCATCAGCCACAGAATATACATTCTTCTCATTCGCACGTGGCACATACTACAAGATCAACCACATGCTTGCCCAAAGAGCAAGTCTCAATACATTCAAAAAAGTCATAATCATACCAGCCAAACTCTTGGACCATAGTAGAATAAAGACAGAAAATACTAAGAAGATTTCGACCAGGTGTGGTGGCTCACACGTGTAATCCTAGCACTTTGAGAGGCCATGGTGGACAGATCACTTAAGGTCTGGAGTTCGAGACCAGTCTGACCAACATGGTGAAACCCTGTTTCAACTAAGAATACCCCCCCGCCCCCACCAAAAAATTAGCTAAGTGTGGCGGCAGGCACCTGTAATCCCAGCTACTCAGGAGGCTGAGGCAGAAGAGTCACTTTAACCTGGGAGGCAAAGGTTGCAGTCAGCCGAGTTCATGCCACTGCACTCCAACCTGGGCAACAGAGCAAGAGTCTGTCTCAAAAAATAAACAATAATAATAAAAAGAAGATCTCTCAAAACCATACAATTATGTGAAAATTAAATAACTTCCTCCTGAATGATTTTTTGGGTAAACAACAAAATCAAAGCAGAAATCAAAAAATTCTTTGAAAGAAAACAGAGATACAACATACCAAAATCTCTGGGATGCAGCAAAAGCAGTGTTCAGAGGAAAGTCGACAGTGCTAAATGCCTCCCTCAATGAACCATCTAATCTCATACACAGAGGAACTAGATAAACCAGAGCAAGCTAACCCAGAAGATAGAAGAAAAGAAATCACTAAAATCAGAGTGGAACTAAATGAAATTGGGACACAAAAATTCATGCAAAGAATCAGCAAAACCGAAAGTTGATCATTTGAAAGGATAAACAGGATCAATACACTGCTAGCTAGATTCACAAAGAAAAAAAGAGATCTAAATAAGCAAAATAAGAAATAACAACGGTGACATTACAAGTGACCCCACAATACAAAAGAAATACAACCTCAGAGACTATTATGAACAACTCTACACACACAAATGAGAAAATCTAGAGGCAATAGAGAAACTCCTGGAAACACGCTGTCTCCCAAGATTGAATGAGGAAGAAATGGAAAGACTGAACAAACCAATATCACATTCAGAAATTGAGTCAGTACTAAAATACCAGCCAAAAAAACCTTTGGACCAGTTAGATTCACAGTCACGTTCCACCAGATGTACAAAGAAGAGCTGGTACCAATTCTACTGAAACTACTCCAAAAAATCATGTAGGAGGAACTCCTCTCCAACTCCTCTCCCAGAGTGCTGGGATTACAGGTGTGAGCCATTACACCCAGCTGGGATTGCTTTTCTTGTTCCAAGGGGAATGTTCTAGTGTTTGCCTGTTCAGTACGAGCTTGGCTGTGGGTTTGTCCTAGATGGCTCTTATTATTTTGACATATGTTCCTTCATTCTATGAAGCCAGCTTCACCCTGACCTCAAAACCTGGCAAAGAAACAGTGAAAAACAGAAAAATTGAGGCCAATATCCCTGATGAACATACACACAAAAATCCTCAACAAAATATTAGCAAACTGAATTCAACAGCACATCAAAAAGTTGGCCAGGTGCGGTGGCTCACACCTGTGATCCCAGCACTTTGGGAGGCCGAGGCGGGTGGAGGTCAAGAGTTCAACACCAGCCTGCCAATATGGTGAAATCCCATCTCTACCAGTAATACAAAAATTAGCTGGGCGTGGTGGTGTGCACCTGTGTCCCAGCTACTCTGGAGGTTGAGGCAAGAGAATAGCTTGAACCTGGGAGGTGGAGGCTGCAGTGAGCTGAGATGGTGCCACTACACTCCAGCCGGGGCGACAGAGCGAGACTGTCTCAAAAAAAAAAAAAAAAAAAAGCATGAATCAGTAAATATGATTCACCACATAAACAGAATTACAAGCAAAAATCCTCATCCCAATAGATGCAGAAAATGCTTTCAATAAAATCCAACATCCTTTCATGATAAAAACCCTCAAGAAACGAGGCATCGAAGGAATATATGTCAAAATAATAAGAGCCATCTAGGATAAACAGCCAACACCATACTGAATAGGCAAACACCAAAGCATTCCCCTTGGAACAAGAAAAGCAATCCCAGCTGGGCACAATGGCTCACACCTGTAATCCCAGCACTCTGGGAGGCTGAGGCGGGTGGATCACCTGAGATCAAGAGTTCAAGACCAGCCTGGCCAACATGGTGAAACCCCGTCTATACTAAAAACACAAAAAATTAGCTGGGCGTGGTGCCAGCTACCTGTAATTCCATCTACCCAGGAGGCAGGAGAATCACTTGGACTCGGGAGGCAGAGGTTGCAGTGAACTGAGATTGTGCCACTGCATTCCAGCCTGGGCAACAAGAGCAAAACTCTGTTTCAAAAAAAGAAAAAGAAAGAAAGAAAAGCCATCCCATTATTGGGTATATATCCAAAAGAAAACAAATTGTTCTGCCAAAATGACATGGGCACTTGTATGTTCATCACAGCACTATTCACAGTAGCAAAGACATGGACTCAACCTAGGTGGCCATCAATGATGAATTAGATAAATCGAGGTACACATACACTGTGGAATACTACGTAATCATAAAAAAGAATGAAATCATGTCCTTTGCAGCAACGTAGATACAGCTGGAGGCCATTATCCTACGCAAATTAACACAAGTGCCTAAAACCACAAAGATTGGGAACTGATAATGGTCTGGCGCTGTGTCCCCACACAAATCTTATCTCGAATTGTAATCCCCACGTGTCCAGGGAGAGAAGTAATTGGATTACGGGGGCAATTTCCCCCATGCCGTTCTCTAATAGTGAGTGAGTCTCGCGAGATCTGGTGGTTTTAAAAGCAGAATTGTTTCCTGCGCTCCCTCGTGTGCGCTCCTGCCATCGTGTGAAGGTGTCTGCTTCTCCTTTTGCCTTGTGCCATGACTACGTGTCCTGAGGCCTCCCCAGCAAACAATGCAGCACTGTGAGTCAATTAAACCTCTTTCCTTTATAAATTACTCAGTCTCAGGTATTTCTTTCCTTTTTTTTTTTTTTTTTTCGAGAATTAGTCTTGCTCTTGTAAACCAGACTGGAGTGCACTGGTGCAATCTCGGCTCACTGCAACCTCCTCCTCCCGGGTTCAAGCGATTCTCCTGCCTCAGCCTCCCAAGTAGCTGGGATTACAGGCGCCCACCACCACACCCAGCTAATTTTTGTATTTTTAGTAGAGGCAGGGTTTCGCCATGTTGGCCGGGCTGGTCTCAAACTCCTGACCTCAAGTGATCCACCCACCTCGGCCTCCCAAAGTGCTGGGATTACAAGTGTGAGCCACCACTCCCGGCCTCAGGTATTTCTTTATAGCAGTGTGAGAACAAACTAAATATGGATACTCAGAGATATAAGGATGGCAACAGTAGACACTGGGGGCCACTAAGCGGGGAAGGGAGAGAGAAGGGGGCAAGTGTTGAAAAACTAACTCTTGGGAACTCTGCTCACCACCTGGCTGATGGGATCATTCATATCCCAAATCTCAGTATCAGGCAATATACCCATGTAACAAACCTGCATAGGTATCCCCTACATCCAAAATAAAAGTTGGAAAAAAAAAGACGAGGTCTCGCTATGTTGCCCAGGCGGGAGTGCAGGGCTTACAGGCTGAAGCATTGCGCACTGCAGCCTCAAACCACTCCCACCTCAGCCTCCCGAGTAGCTGGGATTACAGGCATGCGTCACTGCGCCCAGCTGAGGACCTTACATTGTAAAAAGAACAGTCCAGATGTAAGAGATTTACAAAAGCAGGACATAGATTAACTAGTCCAAAGTGGAAATGGCTGTTGACTGTGGTGTGGGGGCCTTTTTGAAGTCAAAGAGGAACCTGGACACACCTGGCAAACTGATGGACCAGTCCTTTGTTGCACTGGCTGGAACGGTTGAAGGAGAGAAGGAACCTGGCACGGTGGTCTGAATCTGGTTACAAAGCATGATTCCAGAGAAGGTTGACGAGTAACAGGGGCTTGCTGCCATTTATTGAGCACTTACTGTATTCCAGGCACTGGACTACAAGCATGCATTTGTTATTCTTTGCCATGTAACAAACTATCCAAAAAATGTAGCAGCTTAAAACAAGCAACCATGGTTATCCTGTTTTTGTGTGTCAGGGATTCAAGAGCAGTTTAGGCCAGGTGTGGTGGCTCACACCTGTAATCCCAGCACTTTGGGCTCAAGAGTTCAAGACTGGCCTGGGCAACGTAGCAAGACCCTGTCTCTACAAAAAGTTCAAAAAATAGCCAGGTGTGGTGGTGTGTGCTTGTAGTCCTCAGGAGGCCGAGACGGGAGATTCCTTGAACCCAAGAGGTCAAGGGCACAGTGAGCCGTGATTGTGCCACTGCACTCCAGCCTGGGTGACAGAGCAAGACCCTGTCTCAAAAAAAAAAAAAAGTAGTTTAGCAGCCTCAGAAATCATCCTCTGTCATTTTCACAGCATCCAGTTGGCACAGAGGTCAGCCCTATTCAGTATGGGAGGTGACCGTTACCAGGGCATGAATCCAGGAGGCGGGACTCACTGGTCACTCTCTCATCTTGGAGGCTGCCACCCACCACGTGGTATTGAATGGGCTACTTCGTGATCCCATTCAATAATCACAACAGGCTAGTAATAATTTTTCCCCTACTCAAAAGAGGAAATTTTGCTCAAGACCAAACAACTACGAAGTAACAGCTGTTGGATTTGAACCCCACTGTCCTTGACTATGTTGAAGCTCTATGGCAGGCAGGGGTGACAGGAGCAAAGACTGTCCCCCAACCCCATTAGACACTGGGCTTCAGACAGCAAGACATTGTGTTTCTCTCCTCCAGCCGGGTCGCCAGGGGGATACACACCTTCTCTCAGACTCTCGCACAGGCCGTGGGGAGCTTTGGCCCTGGGAGGGCACCAGTTAGCAGTTGGGAGAGGAAAGAGCTGCCTCTCTCCTGTCACTCCCCATTTTGCCCCAAGATGAGGGGCTGCCATTCAGAATGGGTCTAATTCCAGGCCAGTAACTGGGTCATATTTTCTGGAAGGCAGGGTTATGATCCGATCTATCCCCTCACCACACATACACCATGTGTGTGCACACATCCACGTATACCCGTGCAAGCGCACAAGTACCCATGCACATCACCTGCCTGCACACCAAACACATGCACACCCACCATACACACACACATGCACACACATCCATATACATGCACACTCTCCTCCTAGTCGTCTGCTTCTGAGTGACCAGATGGCTCATTTTTTTTTTCACAAATACTTATTGAGCACCTACCTGCTAGGTGCCTGGCATGGTGCTGGGTGCAGGAGACACGGCATGGAACAGAGACGTGGTGTCTGCTCGTGTGGAGCCTATGGTCACGTGCTCTGCTAGACAGCTGCCTTTCTGGGGGTCACTGTTCCTCACATCTGCTGGGGCTCATTCACTTCCATGTGGTGTTTGGGCACAGGCATGGGGAGGTCGCCCTCGACCTCGAGCCTGAGCCTCGAATTCTGGCCCACTTTACCGGAAGCCCAAATTCAGGAACTGGTCATCTGCTTGGTTAGTCATGTTTTAGAACCTTGAGAGCATGTTACAACCTGCAGAAGTTATAGACACCCATCTGCTCTCGACTCTTTTAGTCACAGTGAGATGGAACTTTCAGAAAATCAAGAGACCAAGATCAGGCTGGGCGCAGTGGCTCACACCTGTAGTCCCAGCAATTTGGGAAGCTGAGATGGAAGGATCACTGGAGCCCATGAGTTTGAGACCAGCCTAGGCAACATAGTGAGACCCCATCTTTCAAAAACAAGCCGAATGTGGTGGCATGCGCCAGTAGTCCCCACTACTCAGGAAGCTGAGGCAGGAAGATCACTGCAGTCCAAGAGTTCGAGGCTCCAGTGAGCCGTGAGCACATCACTGCACTCCAGTGCGGGTGACAGTAAGACCCTGTCCCCAAAACAAATCAAAAGAGACCGAAATCAGTCAAATGCTTCTTACTGTTCTCTCCTCCCCTGTCTAGGGCTGTGCTTTCAGATGCCCCACATTGTGCTTCCTGCCTTCCCAGGCAATTCAGGATTCTGTAATGATATCACTCACCTGGTCTCAGGGGCAGCCCAGAGGCATCTGACTGCAGACACAGCCAGGCTCCTCGGGCACAACTGGGTGGCAACTTCAGAGGGCAGAAATGGTAGGCTCTCTCTGGCCCAGCGTGGTGGTTCATGCCTATCATCTCAGCACTTTGGGAGGCTGAGGTGGAGGATTGCTTGAGCCCAGGAGCTCGAGGTTGCCGTGAGCTGTGATCACACCACTGCACTCCAGCCTGGGCAGCAGAGTGGGACCTCGTCTCTAAGAAAAGAAAGAAAGAAATGGTGACCTCTGCACAGCCGGTCAGAACTGTGTGACTCACTTGAGGCAGGACCAAGAGTGACATCCAGTTGTACCTTTCTTGCCTCCGTTGGGACCCTCGGGGGTGAGTTCCCCTTTGTCCTCTCGTGGAAACGCACATAGCAAGCAACCACAAAACCAGAGCAGAAGGAGGGACTTCCCACCAGCATCCAGCCCTGGAGCCATGTTATCTCATCTGGCAGAAACGCTGATTCTGACCTCTCCACAGCGTCACCCCTGTGCGTCTGGAGCAGGGGTAGATGGGGTTCCTTTCCCCTTTGGGGTTCACCTTCCAGTTGAGGTCCTTAATTGAAGGTTTTGAGGCGCCTCTCCATGGATGACCTTCCTCCCCATGTACCTGGATTGCTTATCTACTCATTAACAACTGTCCCACATGCCCTCCCCAAGCACAACCTGGGCCAAGCCTGGAGGGAAGTTGGGGGCCCACTAGGGACAAGCTCAGGAGACCTGAGTGAATATAGAGGCTCCCAACCCAGCCCAGAAATTCAGGGGATGCCCAGGAATGATCCCTGGGCAGGGGATGGGGAGAGGGAGCCGAGGTACAGAATGTGTTCAGGTTCGCTGGCTGGTTTGAGGAGACAGTGTTTGTCTGCCTGGAGCTTGGGGTACAAGTGGAATGTGGCAAGAGATGGGGCTGGAGGGCTCAGCAGCCGAAGGCACACTGGACGTTTGCCCCGAGGGCAATGGGGAGCCGCAGGAAAGTAAGGCAGACAGCAGCCCTGCCAGATGGCCGTTGCATTTATTCCCGGAGGCTGTGGTCGGGAAGTGGATTGGGAGGCACAGGGCTGAAGGCTAGAGTCCAGCAAGGGAGCTTTGCAGTCATGGAGATAGGAGGTGTTGGTGGCTTGGACCAGGAGTGGAGTTGGTGGAGAAGGGAGAAGTTCAAGAGGTGTTTTGGAAGGAATGCTGTTGGAGTTTCCCATGGTTTAAGTGGGAAGGCGGGTGGTCTGTGAAGGAGGACAAGGGCTTGGGCACCAAGAAAGGGTGGGCAGACATGGGTAGTGGTGCAGGTTTAGGTGCAAGGTCACAGGTTTGCTCATGAACATACTGAGTTCATGGGCCTGCGACACAGAGGGACCCAGGCAGGATTCGCACTCAGCTCTGCTGCAGACCCAGCTCTTCGGGCTGCCACACACATGGCTATAGAAGAGCAGCTACAACACAGGACTTGGTGGGTGAGAAATGCTGATGTCCTGCCCTTCCTGGGGAGATACTCTAGCGCTCCGAGACTGAAGAGAGAGAGACCTGTGTTCCTGGCTGCATCCCCTGGAGTAGAACTTCCATCTTGCTGAGCTGTGGGGATGGGGAAGGGAGACAATGAGTCGGGGCTCTAATGCCACAGGCTCTTCACTGTTCTGAGATTTAACTGATTTTCTTCTTCTTTTGAGATGGAGTCTTGCTCTGCCGCCCAGGCTGGAGTGCAGTGGTGCAATCTTGGCTCACTGCAGCTTCTTCCCCCTAGGTTCCAGCGATTCTCTGCCTCAGCCTCCTGGGTAGCTGGGATTATAGGCGCACACCACCATACCCGGCTAATTTTTGTATTTTTAGTAGAGATGGGGTTTCACCATGTTGGCCAGACTGGTCTGGAACTCCTGACCTCAGGTGATCCACCCTCCTCGGCCTCCCAAAGTGCTGGGATCACAGGTGTGAGCCACCACGACCAGCCAATAGTTTTCTTGAATGGATGTTTCTTCATTTGCTGTGTGACTGCAGGACAATTTCCAGAGACTTTAAATGGTGTTTTTTTTTCATATAATATGAAAACAAAGAATTTTTAAAAGAATGGCCATGGGTAACAAACAATTGAAACAGACACTACAAAAAATGCATATGGATGGCAAATAAGTACGTGAAAAGATGCTCCGTAGCATCAGTCGTTAGGGAGGTGCCAATTAAAATCACAGTGAGACGACTGCACACCTCCTAGAATGGCTTAAATTTCAATAACTGGCAATACCAAGGGTTGGCGAGCATATGGGGCAACCTGAGCTTTTAGGTACCGTTTTACAATCACTTTGAAAAACAGCTTGGCCTGGGTACCGTGGCTCACCCCTGTAATCCCAGCACTTTGGGAGGCTGGGGCGGGTGGATTACCTGAGGTCAGGAGTTCACGCCCAGCCTAGGTAACATGGTGAAACCCCATCTCTACTAAAGTGCAAAAAAAAATTAGCTGGGTTTGGCAGCATGTGCCTGTAATCCCAGCTACCTAGGGCACTGAGGCAGGAGAGTTGCTTGAACCCAGGAGGCGGAGGTTGTAGTGGGACAAGATTGTGCCACTGCTCTCCAGCCTGGGCAACAGAGCAAGACTCTGTCTCAAAACAAACAACAACAACAACAACAAAAAAAAAAACAAAAAAAAACCCAGAACAAAAACAAAAATTAGCCAGGTGTGGTGTCGCACGCCTATAATTTCAGCTACTCAGGAGGCTGAGGCAGGAGAATTGCTTGAACCTGGGAGGAGGAGGCTGCAGTGAGCTGAGATCATGCCATTGGTGATGGTGAGACTGTGTCTCAAAAAAAAAAAAAGCAGTTTGATAATTTCTCTTATATATCACATACACTTACCTTGAGACCCAACAATTCTATTCCTAGGTCTCTAACCAAGAGAAATGAAAACATATGTATGCAAATGTTCATAGCAGCATTATTCATCATAGCCCCAAACTGGAAACCAACCAAATGTCCATCAACAGGTGAATGGACAAACAAGTTGTGAAATATACCTAGCAGGAAAAAGAAATGAACTAGTAATATGCACAATGACAAGGGTGAGGCTTAAATTATTATGTTGCATAAAAGCCAGACCAAAAAAGAGCACATACAGTATGATTTGATTTATATAAAATTCTATAGGCCGGGTGAGATGACTCACACCTGTAATCCCACCACTTTGGGAGGTTGAGACAGGATCGCTTGAGTCCAGGAGTTCAGGACCAGCCTGGGAAGCACAGGGAGACCCCATCTCTACAAAAAGAAAAAAAAAAATTAGGAGAGAGATCCAAGATGGCCGATTAGCAACAGCTCAGGAATGTAGCTCCCAGTGAAAGCGCAGAGAACGAGTGGACGCCGCACTTTCCGACGAATTTTTGTAGCCCACAGACCGGGAGATTCCCGGCAGAGGAGCCAC
>CAUYQU010018496.1:0-29021 GCA_963574635.1 Cheracebus regulus | reverse complement strand
TGTTGGCCAGGCTGGTCCCAAACTCTTGAACTCAGGTGATCTACTTAAGACTAGATCACCTGATTATTAAATTAAGACTAGAAATGAGGGCAAGATAAATATCTCACTTCAGGCTGGTGGGTTTCTCAAGCAGAAAAGTGTTTCAAATCTGTTTCTAATAGTAATTTCTGTTTCAGTACTATAGGTAGAAACTCTTCCCATCTTCTGGCAATAGGTTGGATGTTAGCTTTACTTTGAATTGTGTTAAGGATTCTATCCCCTTTTCTGAATTTCTGTTGTATTTTGGTGAGAAGATAGGAGATGCTGACAATGCAGAATAAGTGCCTTAAATTGGAAGTCTCAGATTATGTCGCTCATGATGAAATGTTTGAATAAAAATAATTTAGATGGGAAGGACTGAGAAAGAATCTTCTCTAGATGGAGGGTGCAAAACTGGGAAGATAGGAATCTACATGGAAACTGCAAAGAAAATGAGGGAAAATAAATAAATCTGCTCTTTAGGGTGAATAACAAGTCAAAGAATATGAAATAATATTGTCTTAATTAGAAAATATTCATAATGGAGGACCTGAATTCATCCATATTTGGCTAAATCCCAAACTTAGGAACTCAGTCGAAGGAACACCATAGAACTGCAATTAGTATAACTGCATTTCTCTATTTTTTAAATTGGTATTCAAAACATTCTTTTTAATGATCCCTCAACTGTGCAGTTTTCAATCCCCACGTGTGATCATGTAATGTCCTTGCTCAAAATCATTCATTTCACCCAGTGCCTATAAAATAATGCCCACAACTCTTTTTTTTTAGTGTTTTCCAGTTCTTTTTATATTTTGATGGATACATAGTAGGTGTATATATTTATGAGGTGCATGACATGTTTTGATACAGGCATGCAATGTGACATAAGCACGTCATGGAAAATAGGTTTTCCATCGTCTGAAACATTTATAACTTGAGTTACAAATAATCCAATTACATTCCTTATTTAAAAATGTACAATTAAATTATTATTGACTATAATCATTCTATCATGCTATCAAATAGTAGGCCTTACTTACTTTTTCTATTTTTTGCACCCATTAACAATCCCAGCCTCAACTCTTATCTTTCAGTATCCTTTCCAGCCTCTATTAACAACCTTTCTACTCTCTAAGCCCACGATTGTAATTGATTTGATTTTTAGATCCTACAAATAAGTGAGAACATACAATGTCCATCTTTCTGCACCTAGTTTATTTCACTGAACATAATGATCTCCAGTTCCATCCATGTTGTTCCAAATGACTGGATCTCATTCTTTTTTATGACTGAATAGTATTCCACTGTGTCTGTGTACCATATTTTCTTCCTCATTCATCTTTTGATGGAAACTTAGGTTGCTTCCAAATCTTAGCTCTTGTAAATAGTGTTGCAACAAACATACAAGTGCAGATATCACTGCAATATACTGATCTCCTTTTTTGAGGGTGTATATACCCAGCAGTGGGATTGCTGGATCATATGGTAGCTCATTTCAGTTATTTGAGAAACTTTCAAACTGCTCTCCATAGTGAGTGTGGTAATTTACATTCCCATCAATAGTGTAGAAGGGTTCCCTTTTCTCCATTTACTTCCCAGCAATTGTTATTGCCTGTCCTTTGGATGTAAGCCATTTTAACTGGGGTGAGATAATATATCATTGTAGATTTGACTTGCATTTCTCTGATGATCAATGATTTTCAGCACCTTTTCAAATACTGATTTGCCATTCGTATGTCTTCTTAAGAGAAATGTCTATTCAAATCTTTTGCACATTCTTTGATCAAATTATTAGAATTTTTTCCCTTATAGAGTTAACAGAGTATCTTATATATTCTGGTTATTAATCACCTGTCAGACTGGTAGTTTGAAAATAATTTATTCCAGTTTGTGAGTTGTTTCTTTGCTCTCTCGATTGTATCCATTGCAATGCAGAATCTTTTTAACTTGATGTGATCTCCTTTGTCCATGTTTCTTTTGGTTGCCTCTGCTTGTGAAGCACTGCTCAGGATATCTTTGCCCAGACCAAAGTCCTGGAGATTTTCCCCCATATTTTCTGGCAGTGTTTTATAATTTGAGGTCTTAGATATAAGTCTTTAATCCATTTTGATTTGATTTTTCTATATGGCAAGAGATAGGTATCTAGTTTTTTTCTTCTGAATTATGAATATCCTGTTTTCCTGGTATCATTTTTTGAAGGGGCTTTTTCCCAGTGCATGTTCTTGGTACCTTTGTTGAAAATGAATTCACGGTAGGTGTTTGGATTTGTTTCTGGGTTTTCTATTCTGTTCTATTGGTCTATTAGTCTGTGTTGATACCAGTACTGTGCTGTTTTAGTTACTATAGCTCTGTATTATAATTTGAAGTCAGGTAATGTGATTCCTCCAGCTTTGTTCTTTTTGCTCAGGATACCCTTGGCTAGTTTGGGTCTTTTGTGGTTTCATACAAATTTCAGGATTTTTTTTTTCCATTTCTGTGAAGAATGTCATTGGTATTTTAATGTAGATTGCATTGAATTTGTAGATTGCATTGGGTAGTATTGGGCATTTTAACAGTATTTATTCTTCCAATCCATAAACATAAGATGTTCTTCCATTCTTTGGTGTCCTCAATTTCTTTCATCAGTGCACTATGCTTTTCATTATAGAGTTATTTCACTTCTTTTGTTAATTCCTAGGTATTTAATTTTATGTGTGGCTATTGTTAATGAGATTACTTTTTAATTTCTTTTTATTATTCACTCCTAACATATAGAAATGCTACTGATTTTTGTATTGATTTTTGTATCCTACAACTTTACTGAATTTATTATTAACTTTACTGAATTATTAGTTCTAACAATTTTCATGTGGAGTCTTTAGGTTTTTCCAAATATAACATTACATATCATCAGCAAACAAAGATAATTTTACTTCTTCCTTTCTAATTAGGATATCTTTCATATCTTTCTCTTGTTTGATTTCTCTAGCAAGAACTTACAGTACTATGTTGAATAACAGTGGTGACAGTAAGCATCCTAGTCATGTTCCAGAACTTAGAGGAAAGGATTTCAATTTTGTTTTGTTTTGTTTTTTCCATTCTGTATGATACTAGCTGTGGATCTGTCACATATGTCTTTTATTATGTTGAGTTATGTTCCTCCTATACTCATTTTTGAGAGTTTTTATCATTCATAAATGTTGAATTTCATCAAATGCTTTTCCACATCAATTGAATATGGTTTTACCCTTCATTCCATGGATATGATATATCACATTGATTGATTTGTGTATGCTGAAACATCCTTTCATTGGGGATAAATCTGACTTCATCATGATGAATGACTTTCTAAAGTACTATTGAATTCAGTTTGCTAGTATTTTGTTGAGGATTTTTGCATCAATATGTATCAGAGACATTGATCTGTAGTTTTTCGCTTTTCTTTCTTTAGATGAGTCTTTGTCTAGTTTTGGTATGAGGGCAATAGTGGCCTTGTAGAATGCATTTGGAAGTATTCTTCCTTCTCTGTTTGTTTTCAGAACAGACTGCGTAGTACTGGTATTAGTTCTTCTTTAAATATTTGCTAGAATTCAGCAGTGAAGTCATCAGGTCCTCGTATTTTCTTTACTGCAAGACTTATTATGGCTTCAATTTCATTACTTATTATTGGTCTGTTCAGGTTTTGGATTTCTCCTGGGTTCAATCTTGGTAGGTTGTAACTCTAAGAATTTGTCCGTTTCTTCTAAATTTTCGAATTCATTGGCATTTAGTTATTCAGAGTAACCACTAATAATCCTTTGAATTTCTATGGTATTGGTCCTAATGTCTCCTGTTTCATTTCTGAATTTATTTAGATCTCTCTTAGTCTGATTAAATGTTTGTTTATTTTGTTTAACTTTTCATAAAAACAAATTTTGTTTCATTGATCTTTTGTACTATATTTTTTTCATTTCAATTTCATTTATTTCTGCTCTGGTCTTATTATTTAATTTTTCTACCTATTTTTGGTTTACTTTGCTCTTGCTTTTCTAATTTTTTAAGATGTAGCATTGGATTGTTCATTTGAAGTTTCTCTTCTTTTTGATATAGGCACTTACAGCTATAAACCTCTCACTAGTACTTCTTTTGCTGTATGTAATAGACTTTGGTATGTTCTGTTTCTATTATGACCATTTCTTTCAATAATTTTTTCAATTTCCTTCTTAATCACGTTATGTTCACACTGATCATTCAGGAGCCTATTGTTTAATTTCCATTCATTTGTGGAGTTTACAAAATTCTTTTGGTTTATTTATTTATTTATTTAGAGATGGAGTTCCATTCTTGTCAACCAGGCTGGAGTGCAATGGTGCAATCTCAACTCACTGCAACCTCCACTGACCAGGTTCAAGCAATTCTCCTGCCTCAGCCTCCTGAGTAGCCAGGATTACAGGCACCTGCTGCCACGACTGGGTAATTTTTTTTGTATTTTTTGTAGAGACGGGGTTGCATCATGTTGGCCAGGCTGATCTCGAACTCATGACCTCAGGTGATCTGCCTGCCTTGGCCTCCCAAAGTGTTGGAAATAAAGGTGTGAGCCACCGTGCCCAGCCTGTTACTGATTTCTAGTTTTATTCCATTGTGGTCAGAGAGGAACTTGATATTATTTCATTGTTTTAAATGTTTTAAGACTTGTTTTGTGACCTGACATATGGTCCATCCTGGAGAATAACCCACGTGCTTAGAAAAAGAATGTGTATTTTGCAGCTCTTGGATGAAATGCTTTGTAACATTATTAGGTCAATTTGGTATGTAGTGCAGATTAAGTCTGATGTCTGTTCGCTGATGTCTTACTCTGTGGTATCTTGGATTGCTTTGAGTTTCCTTAACACAGGATATTTTGAATTTTCTCTCTGAAAGTTCACGTATCTGTTTCTCCAGGACTGGTTTCTGGTACCTTATTTAATTCCTTTGGTGAGGTCATGTTTTCTTGGATGCTGTTGATGTTAGCATATTCTTTAGTGCCTGGGCACTGATAATTTAGGTATTTATTATGATTTTCAGAGTCTGGGCTTATTTGTAGCCATCCTTCTTGGGAACAATTTTCAGATATTTGAAAGGACTTGGATGTTATGATCTAAGCTGTTTCTGCGTATATACCCAAAGGTTTATAAATTGTTCTATTATAAAGATGCACGCACATGTATGTTCACTGTGGCACTGTTTACAATAGCAAAGACTTGGAACCAACCCAAATGCCCATCAATGATAGACTGCATAAAGAAAATGTGGTTGCATATGCAGCCATAAAAAAAGGATGAGTGCATGTCCTTTGCAGGGACATGGATGAATCTGGAAACCATCATTCTCAGCAAACTGCCACAAGAACAGAAAACCAAACACCGCATGTTCTCACTCATAAGTGGGTGTTGAACAATGAGAACACATGGACACAGGGAAGGGAATATCACACACCAAGGCCTGTTGGGGGGTGGGGGAGCTAGGGGAGGGATAGCAGGATGTGGAGGGATTGGGGAGGGATAACATTAGGAGAAATACCTAATGTAGATGACAGGGGGATGGATGCAGCAAACTACCATGGCATTTGTATACCTATGTAACAATCCTGTACGATCTACACATGTATCCCAATACTTAAAGTGTAATAATAAAAAAAGAAGAAACCTCTAAAATAAAAAAAAAGAAATGGAAATTCTAACTGCCTAACAGATTAGCAATAGAGAGTCACATAATAGTACCACAGTATGTCTGAGTTGAAAATTATTTAGTCATCATATTAAACCTTCTCATTTTATAATGGCAAAAATGAGATAAGGAGGCTGGCTGCAGTGGCTCATGCCTGTAATCCCGGCACTTTGGGAGGGCAAGGGGGTCAGATCACTTTAGGTCAGGAGTTTGAGACCAGCCTGGCCAACATGGCAAAACCCCATCTCTACTAAAAAAAATACAAAAATTAGCTGGGCATGGTGGCGAGCACCTACAATCCCATCTACTTGGGAGGCTGAGACAGGTAGAATCGCTTCAACCTGGGAGGCAAAGGTTGCAGTGAGCCAAGATGCACCATTGCATTCCAGTCAGGGTGACAGAGTGGGACTCTGTCTCCAAAATAAAATGAGATAAGGAAAGAAGGTGGTTTGTGCAATATCACAGAGCTAGTTGTGGCAGAGTTGTAAATAAAACTTAGTATTTCTGAATCTCAAGCCAATGAGTTACAACTGTAAGTCATTATTAATTCAATAAACATTTATGGAGCACTAAATATGCGTCAAACACAGTAAGTCACAAACAGTAAGTAACATGTGACCTGGAGGCTGTCTACAGCACACTGACACCAGCATTTTTCTGATAGGAAACCAACAGCTGACTAGCTTTTCTGGATTAGCCCAAGTCTTTCTTGAAATCCTCTCTAACAGAAATAATAACAGCAAAAAGCTTTTTATCAACTGCTCCTTTAAGTCACTTAAAAATCTTTTTTCTATATACAAATGCTGACTAATAGAAATATAATGTGAGCTAGTCATGTCATTTAAAATTTCCTAATAGCCATAATAAAAACATAAAAATAGTTGAAACTAATTTTAATTAATGTTTCATTTAACCCAATATAGCTAATATGTTGTCATTTCATATGTAATTGATATAAAATGTATTAGCATCATATTATACATTATCTTATTTGTACTAAGTCTTCAAAATCCAGGATGCATTCTACATTTGCAGCACATTCGTATTTGAACTGGCCACCTGATAAATGTGCAATCATTTGTGGCTAGCTGCTACTATAGTAGATAACATAGCTTCATATCATACATTAGAAAAATTAGTCCCTGATGTATATCTGAACAAGTAATTAAAATACAACCAAAACATATTATAGTTAACTCAGTAAATTACAAAACATGGAAAATTATTTTTCAGATGGATTCTTATGAACTTCAATTAAGTGTACTTCTTCCTTTAGTTATTCTATGTCAAGCCTGAGCATGCTAGGTCATTGGAAAGGTTAAGTGAAAAGAAGCAAAAAGAACATTAAAATAAAATGTTACATTAAACCCAATAGGTTTTTAATGATTTCTGGCCTTTACTTATTCCAAGTCTTTATAATTGGATTAAACATTATTTTCTCAGTGGCAAGTCAGAACAGATAACAACAGGAATGGAGCCACTTTTCTGGTAATACATTAGGGAATTATCTGTCCATTCAAATTAGGAGTTTTTTCTATATCACTGTCAAGACTAGATTTTCATAAAAGGAAGATAATTTTACATGGAACGAATTGCTAAGCAGGCTAGAGTTTCGAAATCCATTTCCTATTCATCACCTAGTTAATAGATGTTCATCCTCTATAACCTTGAAGAAATTCTGCCACAAAATTCAAAGGCAACATACAGGTCATATTTCTGAACCCAATATTACAAAATATGGCTGGACAATATTACAGAGTCTTCCAAATTAAAACTTTTTAGAAAATCCAAAATCTATGGTCACAGTAACTATAAGTTAATGAAATGCTACAGTAATTTTTGGATACTGGGGAAAAGTGGCCTAACATTATAATAGCTACCTAAAGGTACTTTCTGCAAAATTGTTAAACACCATCCTCTTAGGGGTCCATTTTTCTATCACTCTAAGGAATAAATACTCTGGGGAAAATGAAGTATTATTATGGTTTGGCTGTGTCCCCATCCAAATCTTATCTTGAATTATAGCTCTCATAATTTTTTTTTTTTTTTTGAGACAGAGTCTAACTCTGTCACCCAGACTGGAGTGCAGTGGTACAATGTAGGCTCACTGCAACCTCTGTTCCCCAGAATGAAGCGATTCTCCTGCTTCAGCCTCCCAAGTAGCAGGGATTACAGGGGTGTGTGACCACCCTCAGCTAATTTTTGTATTTTGAGCAGAAGACAGGATTTTGCCACATTGGCCAGGCTGGTCTCAAACTCCTGACTTCAGGTGATCGGTGCTCCTCAGCCTCCCAAAGCTGAGATTACAGGTATGAGCCACCACACCTGGCCAGCTTCCATAATTTCTATGTGTTATGGGAGGAACCCAATGGGAGATAATTGAATCATGGGGGCTGTTTCCCCCATACTGTTTTCATGGTAGGGAATAAGCCTCATGAGATCTGATGGTTTTATAAGGGGTTTTTCTTTTTGCTTGATTCTCATATGCTCTTTGCCTGTCACCATGTACGGCATCCCTTTGCTCTTTACTCATCTTCCACCATGATTGTGAAGCCTCCAGCTATGTGGTACTGTGAGTCGATTAAGCCTCTTTCCTTTATAAATCACCAAGTTTTAGGTATGTCTTTATTAACAGCAAGAGAGCAGCATATTCACACCTAATGCAGGTGTGAACACTGATATTTCATTAATTTTTGTGTTCATTTATCTTGCTTCATGCAATGACATTTAACAAAATATCACTTTTATTTTCCTGAAAAGTTGTAAAATATTTTATTTCATTTCCAGGGGGGTAAAAAAACCTTACTTTACCTCTATTTTGCCTGCAATTTAAAACTTTCCTGCTTTAATTACTAAGAAGATAAGCAATTAAAGTTTACATGCAATTTAGTTTATAATAACTAAAATAATATGGGTTTTAAGGAAATGTCAGGAAATTTATTTTCTCAGAAGTTTACTTTCTATGCTTTTTTTCGTTGTTGTTATTGTTTGTTTGTTTTTTGAGATGGAGTCTCAATCTGTCTCCCAGGCTGCAGTGCCGTGGTGCAATCTTGGCTCACTGCAGCCTCTACGTCCCAGCTTCAAGCAATTCTCCTGCCTCAGCCTACAGAGTAGCTGGGATTACACGTGGCTACCACCACAGCCAGCTAATTTTTATATTTTTAGTAGAGATAGTTTTGCCAGGTTGGCCAGGCTGGTCTCAAACTCCTGACCTCAGGTGATCCACCCACCTCAGCCTACCGAAGTGGTGGGATTATAGTCGTGAGCCACCGCAACTGGCCCCAGAAGTTTACTTTCAAATAGTAGTATCTTCAAGTTTCCAAATATGAGTGGCTGCAGTTGTTTGGGAGCAAAAACCTGTCAATCATAAATTCCACAAATAGTAGTATGACTTGGAGGCATTTACAAATTGGAGGCTTATATGAGGAACTGTTGAAGAAAATAGGAAAAAGGATGTGGGGAGATGTTACCTTTAACATATATCTGTGCAACCCTCACCTCACAATTCTAATGCAACTACAAATCTATTTACCAGATTGCTGCTGAGGCAGAAATATCTATGGAGCTCCAAGAATGTAAAAACTAAGCCCTGTGTGTGCTAGGGTCCTCACAAAATTAGAGGATGATTTTGTTGCTCTCTGTTCAGACTAGAGCTTCATGATCTGCCAGTCAGGGGTGAGAAGCTGTTCGAAAGAGTTTAGTCAGAGAGTATCTGTGAGTCCTGCTGCAGGATGGGAAGTGGTGTCCCTAGCTCTCAGTATGCTACAGAAGTGTATAAGATGCTTTGAGCCTTCTATATGCTTAATGGGGCAGAGTGGAAATTTTTGCAACTGCAGAGACCAGAGGGCAGAAATACATTGTACAATTTGTCACATGACACAAGCATGATTACCAGTGCTTAAGGTACCCTATAGATTGATCTGAGCTCTGATAACAAATATATTCATGACTAAGCAAAGGAAAATAAGAATTCATTTACAATGATCCATTGTCCACCAAAGAATGAAAAAGCAAAAGGGACAAGTTGCTAGTGAAATGAAGCTTCTGGCAGAGATGGATGACAATAAAAATAATACTACTACTACTAATAAAATAACAACAATAATTAGTAATAAACGAATAAATTCAATTATGACATTAAGAGGTTTTGAAACAATAAAAATATGAGATGTAAATGAAAACATTTAAATGATGAAATGAGACAGGATAATACTACCGGAACACACATTACATCCTTGGAAGAAAAGTGGATATCCACATGCAGAAAAATAAGACTAGGTGCCTACATCTCATCTCGTCATATACAAAAAATCAACTCAAAATGGATTAAAGGCTTAAAGGCAAGACCCGAAACTATAAAACTACTATAGGAAAACATAGTGGAAATGCTTCAGGACACTGATTTAGGCAAGGATTTTTTGGATAAGAACTTAAAAGCACAGGCAACAATAACAAAAATAGACTACTGGGATTAAATGAAACTAAAATTCCTCTGCACAGGAAAGGAAACAACAGAGCAAACATACAACCTACACAATGGGAGAAATATTTGCAAACAATGTATCTTGTAAGGGATAAAACATATATCTGGAATATATAAGGAACTCAAATAATTCAGAACAAAAAAATAATTTGATTTAAAAATGGGCTAAATATCTGAATAGACATTTCTCAAAAGAAAACATATAAATGAACAACAGGTATATGAGAAAATGCTGAACATCACTAATTATTAGGAAAATGCAAATAAAAATCACAATAAGATCATCTCACACCTTTTAGAATGGATATTATGAAAAAGACCAAAAAACCCCACAAATGTTGGTGTCTATGTTGTGAAAGGGGAACTTTTATATGCTGATGATGAGCATGTGAATTAGTACCGCCATTATGGTCAGTAGTATAAAGGTTCCCCCAAATGTTAAAAAGGGAACTACCATATCATCCAGCAATCCCAGTACTGGGTATATATCCAAAGGAGATAGAATCATTATGTTCAAGAGATATCTGCATTCTCATGTTTACTGTGGCACCATTTACAGTCACCAATATAGAGAATCAACCTAAGTGTTCATCAGTGAATGAAAGAAAATGTGGTGCATGTACTATTCAGCCATAAGAAATAATAAAAACCTGTCTTTTGCAACAACATGGATAAATGTAGAGGGTAATATTTTAAGTGAAATAAGCTAGACACACAAGGACAAATACTGCATAACCTCACTCATACGTGTAATCTTAAAAATACTAATCTTATAGAAGTTGAGAACAGTTACCAGTGGCTGAGGAGGGTACTGAGGAAAAGAAATACAGTGAGGCTGGTCGATGAGTATGTCACAATTAGCTAGGAGAAAAAACTTCTGGTATTATATAGTGCATAATGGTGAATACAGTTAGCACTAATGTATATTTCAAAATAGAAAAAGTGATTTTGAATATTTTATCACAAAAAATAATAAATGATTAAGATAATGGATATGCCAATTACCCTGATTTGATTTCTTTTTTTCTTTTTTTTTTGAGACGAGATTCACTCTGTCACCAGGCTGGACTGCAGTGGCATGATCTTGACTCACTGCAACCTCTGTCTCCTGGGTTCAAGTGATTCTCCTGCCTCAGCCTCCCAAGTAATTGGAATTACAGGCATGTGTCACCACATCCAGCTAATTTCTGTATTTTTAGTAGGGACGGGGTTTCACTATGTTGTCCAGGATGGTCTCAATCTCTTGACCTCCAGATCCCTCTGCCTAGCCTCCCAAAGTGCTTGGATTACAGGCGTGAGCCACCAAACTCAGCCCCCTGATTTGATTTCTAAACATTGTATACATGTATTGAAACATCACACTGTACTTCATAAATATGTACAATTATGTGTCAATTAAAAATAAAATAAGACTAAAATAAGATAAGTAATTTTGGCTAGAAAAGCTGAGGAACTTTGAGTAGAGACCCTGAAATTAATAGGGGTTCCAGAAAGGGAAAAATCAACAGATGAAGAAATAATCATTAAAGAAATAATTGAATAGACTTGAGTGTACCTATTGAAAATAATATGGGAGTTTCCAGAAAGGACTTGTTAAATAACATACAGCTAGGTATATCCTGATCTTAAAAAAAAAAAAATAGAAAATGAGCACCTCGAGAGGGAAGTAACTTTCAAAAAAATCAAATTAATATTGGACTTGTCATCTCTAATATCAGAAACTAGAAGTTGTAGACTAAGGTGAAAACTACTGTGAAAAAAAGAAAGTGTGACCCCCAAATCTAGGCGAGATATAAATAGTGCCCACAGCCCTCTTTCAGTAATATTTTCAAGAAAAGACTAATGGATCCCAAACATCTAATAAACGTTGGTGAAGCCTTAAGAGACGAAATGATGATGAAAGGAAAGAAATAGAGGTGATGATAAATACTGAAATATATATAAGTAAATCTAAAGGGAATATGCCAGAGTGACTATGAATGTGTAATATACATGAAAGTGAAAAGATATACTACAAGATAAATCTAATCATAATCTGGAACTAAAAATATCACAGATAAGTTGAAGGGAAGATAAAAATAGGAGCAAAATCTAAATTCCAAACCAGGTGAAAGATAGGAAAGAAGGAAAAAATAAACAAAAATAGAAGGATAAATAGAAAACATAGACTATGATGACAGAAATAAGTCCCAATATGACAGTAACTACAACAAATGTAAATAGATTAAACTCTAAAACCAGTTTCCAAAAACTGTGACCTTAGGGCTCAACAGAATATAAAGTTTTATAGAGACCCTGCCTGTTTACATATTATCTGTGAATATTTTTATCCTATAAAGGCAGAGTTGAGTAGTTGCAAAAGGTACCATATGGCCCACAATGCTGAAAGTATTTTACTATCTGGCCTTATACAGAGGAAACTTACAACATCTGTTTTAGAATCATAAAAAGAGATTCAATGATTGGATTATCTTAAAAACACATATTTGGCAACATATTGTCTAGAGTAAATGCATTCAGAGCAAAAAGATATAGTGGTTAAAAATAAAAATATAGGAAAATATCAATTTGAGTAAATGTGAACCAGAAACAAAAAGCAGAGGTAAAAACTTTTAATATCAAGAAAAGGTCATTATACGCCAGTCAATGGTCAAGAGATCAAGGAAAATATGTAATGACTATGAGCATGTATGCACTTAATAATATAGCTTTGAAATAAAGCATGTGGCAGGACTAGGTAAGTGGATAAAGGTACTTGGAGATTTTAATGCACCCCTCTCAAACACTGGTAGTTCAAGCAGATAAAATTTCAAGTAAGGTAATTGACTGTAGATTTGTTTACATTTAAAATGTATATTCAGCAAACAAAAAATATACTTCATTTTTAAGCACACAAGGAATATTCTCATTAACTATATTAAACTGTTTCACAGTATGTATCAAATACCTTAAAACTATGCAAATCATTTAACCCAGCAAATTCTCTTTCAGGCATTTACCTTAGGAAAACAATCAGATTTGCACATAGATATATTTTAACCTAATGTTCATTGCAACACTGTTTATATTACAAACAGACTGGTAATAACCCACTGTCACACAGTAGAGCAGTGATTAGATAAATCATTGGTGCACTAACATGTAGTTGGTAACAGCCAGGAATGCTCTTTCTTGGGCATGAATAAAAATTGCTAGTTCCAATACAGGCATAGACAAAGGGCCAGTGTGTAACCACATGCACAGGCCCAGATGAATGAAAATGCTATGCTTGTGAATAAATGTGAAAGAACAATTATTTTAGGACCTGGAATTGTAAAGCTAAGACTTAGTAATGGTACTTCTTGAGTAGCAAAAGTATTCACTTTGGAGCTAGTATACGATACTTTGGGGCACTTACGTGACCCCTTGAACAGAGGTCAGGATAAAAGCCTAGAAACTTTTGCTCAGGACATCATGGATCTAACAAATTCCTACCAATGGACAGAAAAGGGACATTGAGAAGCTACCCTACCTCAGATATGCCCTATGCCTGTTTGTACTCTTATCTTTTTTAGCTTGATAAAGCTTATGAGTAGAAGTAATAGACATCCATAAATTTCATTTTCAGCATTCCTCAAACCTGGTCTGATCTTTGTCCAGCACCTAAGGCATAATTACATGAAAAATGATGAACCCATTAAGAATAATGTTAGACAAATCTTCAATTCTTATAGCAAAGGTTTATTATGATATATCCAAAAAGCAATCACTACATAGCATTATAAAATGAGATACTACTAAATTATAGCTATCCTTCAGACACATAAATAGAAAAAATAACTAGAAAATGTATAACAGCTTGTTCATAGTTCTCCAGAACTGAGATTATAATTATTTCACTTCTTTTTAGTCTTATGTATTTGCTATGTTGAGAGCAATTAATATGTATTACATTGGTAAAGATAAAAATTGATGTTATTTCACAAACATAATTAAATAAAAATGAATGCCATAAAGCTAATGTATAATATTTCATATGGTAGTTCTTAATTATCCCACTTTTTTCAACAACACACTGGAAAATTCCCACTGAGTTTCATGGGAATTATAAAAGTCCATGGGACTAGGGAAGAACTGATTCAATTTCTGTTTCTAATGCTAGTGTAATGGATAATTTCTAATTTTGGATTATAAAACTAAGATAAATTGAGCTTATCTAAGAATATAATTCATATAAATGAGTTTACATACATAAAATTAAAACTCTAATTTTAAACATATAAATAATTAACAATAATTTAGGACAGCTAATTTAAAATCCTTAAGATTAAATCTCTTAATTTAAATAAAGAAAAGATATTATTTCCATTGTTATACTGTTTTTTTGGAAAATAAAACATCATTTCTACAATGGGAAAAAAATAGTGATCTAGATCTGCTAAATATATCACTGTGAGGTGGACAAGTCAGATTTATCTCTAAATCCTGCATCTGAATACAATTATGCATTTATATATTTATTTATATATAAATTATACATTTACTTATGATTCTACAGAGCAGTCTTCTAAAATGTACCACTATTTCAGAGTTTATTCATTGAGCAAGTTCTATTTTCTTCATGCATAATATGAGACAGTTGGAATAAATGATCTCTGCTGATTGCTTAAACAGGGCAATTGTCACCCTACAGACACAACAACTCTATGAAGGGATCTGTGTTGATATAAAGTCATCCCAGTTTTATACAGAGATTCACAATACTAACTTAAGAACACATTTGTCCCCCTAAAGGAACCATCTTTGCCAGTCTGACCCAATGACCACATTGAAATGTCTCTGCAACTATAAAGCACACCAGGCTCACCCATAGTAACGCCTCCCGCTCCATAGATACTGGAATTCCTTTAAAGAATCCCTATAATCTCCTGCCATGTGTAATCTCACCAATATGTGAAAGGGTTTCTCAGTCACCATGCTCTTAAAGGTTCTCTTACACATCTAGATGTACTAATTCATATCATTTTACGTTTTTGTTTTATAAGTTAATTTATACATAGGTCGCATTTGCAAGTAAAGGAATGCATTCTACTGGTTTTCAGAAGTATCTAAAGGCTGCAACTACTTACTGCTTTCCATAATGCTATCAAAATATACTCTATTTATTATTTCTGCAAAGCAAAATCAAAACTGAAATCCACAAAAATACAGCTACTTCATTTAAATAGCATTAAAATTCCTCATTAAATCTAGGTGAAATGCTTAATCCTATACTATCATTGTGACAGCAACAAAACTGACATTTTTTTCATTGAAAATGTTTAGTAGAACAAAAGATAAATGCTTCCAAGTTAGTTAACGCTCAAATAATGTAAAATATAAAAATTAAATCAGCATTTCTAACACTGCATCTCAGAGTCACATTATCATTTAGTGAATTTAATATTAGTAATATCACCACTATGACTATTAAATGAACTAATGATTATCTACTTCTTTAGTATTTTACCATGAAAGCTAAATTGTATATTTTTATCCCTTTTGCATGTGATTTTTCTTTTTAGCTCATTCCAATAAATGAATTCTTTAATCCACCATTGTTTCACACATAATCTAACTTGTGTAATATATTTCTCTATTTCTTTATCTTACGACTATACTACCACATTATTACTTTAATTCGGTAATTGACTATAATTAATTTATTATGAGTTAAATGTTATTATAATGATAGTTATTGCATTATTAGATGGTTTTTTTCTTTTTTCTTTTTTTCTCGGGTGCCAATCATGTTTTATAATATATTACTGAGTAACTAAAATATATTTTAAGTATTGATAAGAGAATAATTATCATTTACATAGCATTGTAAGATATATAAATGGTCATTGACAAAGCCCCAAATGTTTCAGAGATGCACTACAATATTTAAACTACAATAGTTTCCCCCCAATTTTAAACATATTACAAGATTGCTATTAACATTTAGAAAATATAAATATTCAAAAATAGTTCTCCCTCTTCTCTAATGATCTGCTCATTCACTCTACGAATTCTACTGAATATTTTCTGTGCTTACATAAGCATAGTTACAGAAATCCTCTATTTTTACTAATAGAATCTTACTGCATATTCTGTTCTGCAACTTGTGTTTTAAGAAACTTATGTGTTAACCCAATATATATCACTGACACCTTCCCAATGTTAATACGTAGTAGAGATCTAGTATTCTTTTTTTACATATATACTTTAAATTCTGAGATACATGTGCAGAATGTGCAGGTTTGTTACATAGGCATAGACATGCCATGGTGGTTTGTTGTAGCCATCACCCTGTCATCTACATTAGGTATTTCTCCTAATGCTATCCCTCCCCTAGCCCCCCATCCCCTGGACAGGCCCCGATGTGTGATGTTCTTCTCCCTGTGTCCATGTGTTCTCATTGTTCAACTCCCATTTATGAGTGAGAACATGCAGTGTTTGGTCTTCTGTTCTTGTGTTAGTTTGCTGAGAATGATGGTTTCCGGCTTCCTCCATGTCCCTGCAAAACATTTCTTGATTGTCAAACATTAATTTTATTAGGAATGTAAATTTTCCAGTGTAATCATTTATTGATGTTGCTTAAAATGCACCAAAATATCTCTGGCAAACATTGGAACACATACTGCCATGAGCTTTAGCTATTGGTAAGTCAAGTACCACAGAGTAGTATAAAATAAACCTTTGAAGCCAAGTCCTTGATGATGTTTCACGGACTCTATGAAATAATATCGGCCAGGCACAGTGGCTTACTCCTGTAATCCCAGCACTTTGGGAGGCCGAGGAGGGCAGATCACCTGAGCTCAGAAGTTCGAGACCAGCCTGGGCAACAGGGTGAAACCCCATCTCTACTAAAATTAAAAAAAAAATAGCCAGGCGTGGCAGCATGCACCTGTAGTCCCAGTTACTTGGGAGGCTGAGGCAGGAGAATCACTTGAACCCAGGAGGCGGAGGTTGCAGTGAGCTGAAATTGCACCACTGCACTCCAGCCTGGGCAACAGAGTGAGACTCAGTCTCAAAAAAAATGAAAAAAAAAAAAAAAGAAAGAAAGAAATAACATCAGACTATAGTTAGATATCTTGCTTTGCTTCCTAATTTTACTTCTTGATGAGTCTTGCCTTGCTCTTTGTCCGTAATTCCTCATGACCTGGCCAGTGACAAAGAAACAGTGTAATACTAAGTCATTATCCCTGGCTAGCTAGCTTAGATTCAGCCTTCAGTAGGCCAGATGCTGCTGCAATAGTCACCATTACAGGGAAAATCTCTTTGAACCAAAAATCAAAGCTTCATCCAAAGCCTACTTGTTTCAAATAATCTATATAAACTCAAATCTAACATTTATCAAATGCTAGGAGTGTGGCAGACACAAAACATACTGCCCAGTTCCCCCTTCAAGGAAGGACTTGCTGCCCATCTGCAGGGAGTGTGGTCAGCACACAGCCTCTAGCTGTCAACTCCTTCAGGATCTGCCTCAGCCGCAGAGTTACCTGGCCCAAGATAACACCCACAGAAGCCTACATCTGGCATCTGAACAGGTGGCTTTATAGCCATAAAGGCTTGACCATTCCAAGCCAAAGCCTGGCATCATTGATGGGCAATGCTTTCTCAAGAGCTGCCAGTAAGGCTGAATGAGGCTTTGTTAAGCCTGCATAGAAGCTCATAGAAGCACAATCCTGCTTCTTCCTCCTCCCTCTCACAGCTGGTTGATCTTCAAATATCTGACACCCCACACGCTCAACCTCAATGTCTGTTTTTGAGATCCCAACCTCCAGCAGTATATCAGGTGGTATATATTTCTATGTGGATGTGCACTGTAAATGTCAAATTCCATTTATAGCATCAAGGCAAACTAAACTTCCCTCACTGGAAACAACTAAAAACCATTTATAACCTATTTTTAAAACTTTTCAAATGTATCACCCACCCATCCAAAAAATGAGGAAAATCCTTAGAGGCCAGAAAATGAAGCTACAATCTAAGTACTGCTACATGTAGAGTACTTAATAGGAACTAACAAGACTCAGCCAAGGAAATTATAACTGGCCAAGTCCCTATGTAAAGATATCAGGAATAGGTAAAGATACTGTGGTAGGCTCTATAACTATTCACTAAATGTTCCAGTGCTTACTCCTTTAGTCTTCTTCCCTGTAGAAGGATACATCCCAGTCCAGTTGAATTCAGGAGAGCCTGTGGAACCTGCTTGGGCTAGTGAAATTTGGAAGTGATATGTGCCTTTTCTGCGTAGAAGGTTTAAGAGAGTGGTTCATTTTGTCTCCTTTCTCTCTGCCATGAAGACTGACAGTATTCCAGAAAGAAAATACTCCATCAGCATGTTTTCTGAAGTAAAGATGACATAGCACTGAGAAGTAGCCAATCCACAGTAGACTTGTAGCATGAGTAAAAAGTAGATATTGACAATTGTATGCAACCAAAATGTTGGGAGCCATTTGTTACTGAAGCAAAACCTTGTGAATCTTAAATTTAATTGTATTCAGCATCTACTTAGACATTATCTCACCTAATCCTCAAATCAATCTAATTAGGCAAATAATTATTCTAGTTGGTGCTTTTATTTGCAAACAACAGACACCAAGTCTGGTAACATAAGCAGAAAAACAATTTGTTAGAGAGATAACACATTGTTCTTAGAGTCCATGTGAAGAGCAAAGAGTCAGGTGAAGAATATAGGGAAATAGCCAAGGGAGGAAGAGCTCACCCAAGAGAAGCAGTTTTCTTAGGATTCCACTGGAAGCACTGTCACTTCTCAGTACTCTCTGTCACACTACTGGACTCTAGCCTCTGCCACAAATACTGCGAATAAGTGTTGACTTTCTCTAAATCTCAGTATACCTCCAGAAGTGTCAAAGCTCCTGGCAGAAGCATCCACATGGCTATGCTCATCCCCTGGGTCTATGCCAACAAGTTGACATTAGCAATATCTGCCCTTCATTCAGCTTCCAAGTAAAAGGTAAGGCCCTGACTCACATTTCTCTTTGGATTACCTCCAATTAGTGGCATTTAGATACTATGAAGACAAAAGTGACTAATATAATATTTCCAGAAAAAAAAAACTCGAGAAAATTGAACCTTGGAGAATTTAAGTCACCAATTCAAAATCACACACCAATAATGACTTGTATCAGATAGAATGCTTATAGCTGTAAGTAACCAAAATCTGAAACTCAAGCAATAAGGCATATGTTATCACACACAAAAGGTATTCCAAGTGAAGTGAAAGCTTCGGGGTGGATTGGATCAACTCTTTAATGATGTAATTAGTTCATGTAATTTCTTAGCCCACCTGTCCACAATTTCAGCTTTATATTAATGCTGGTACCCCTCATGGTTATATGATAGCTGCAACGTCAATCAAAGCTATGCATTGTTCATTTTCCACCAGAAAAATTCTGTCACCCTCTTATAGCTTCTTTCTTCCTGAGTCAAATTATATCACGTCTTCATCCCTAGACATTGCCACATACTGATTAGCTTAAGCTTGGCTTCCTGAAATAATTGCTGGCAAGAGGAAAGACATTATTATGATTGATTCATTTATCTTTCATTCTGAAGCTGAAGATAAGGGCACCTTTTTTTCTATTACATGAGCTTCATGAAGGAAGGCAAATGCCTGAAGAAAAAAAATATATGGTTCTCTTAAGAAGAAGAAAGAAAGTGGAAATAATCTGTAGGCAAACAACAATCATGTTCTGCCTACTTCTAATACATACATTTTTTTTTGAAGTGTCCACAGAAGACAGTGTGGCGATTCCTCAAGGATCTAGAACCAGAAATAACATTTGACCCAGCAATCCCATTAATGGGTATATTCCCAAAGGATTATAAATCATTCTACTATAAAGACACATTCACACATATGTTTATTGCGTGAAATACACCTACATGAAATTCCTTCGACGATCCCTAAAGAGAGGCTCCCTAAATTTCTTCTGGGTAATGCACTCAACTCAAGTCCATAATCTCTAAGTGAGGTAGCAGTGATCCAAGACTAAATAGTATTATAGTAACCCCAAACATATTGATATATCATGATGGGGGAAAAACAAGGCAACATTAATAAAAGTCATTATTTTTTGAAAACAACAAGAGGGAAAATAAAGTGATAATTCTTCCTTATAATACAACATAATCTGTTAGATAGCAAGAGAGAGGATGTTCTGTCCTAGAAGTGAATTAAGTTTCCTGATCATCCAAGCTGGCTTGCTCTGGTTCTGTTCTCTGGGAAAATATCTCTCATCAGTTTTCCCCCAAAGTCAGATGCAGGATAATCACTTTCCAGATTACTCCTCATAAGAGGTTTCACTGCCTTAGTAGTCTACTTTGTATTGGTGTAAGCATACAAAGGGATCAAGGTTGTTGGCTAGGATTTTTGTTTCCTTGGCAGTAAAGCATACATAAATTCACTATGCTTTCAGCCTATTTACTTTTAATCCTTTCTACTGGCTAGGAACCCCAGCCAGAGATCTTATCAAACCATGGGCTTTGAATCTGATAATATCACTTTCCTTGCTAGAGCTTTCAAAGTGCCACATTCAGCTTACGTTTAACTATTACAGGGCATTTATGAAGAAAGGAAGAAGAACTAACATATGCCAACATCCAAAATTTCCTCTACTAATACATGCTATGTAGGAACATGATGATTCTCAATGTAAAATACATAGCAGTTTAAAAAAATGCTTTTTAATCATACCATGCAACATGTGCCAAACAAATACCACTCATTCATTCATTTAATGATAACTTATTGAACATTTAGAGGCTAAATGAGCTATTGGTACAGTAAGGCTACATAACAAACAAGTATAGTATCTCAAAGGTAGACAAAAATACTCATTTTTCTCATCCATGGGTCTTCAAAGTCAATGAGGGCAGAATAAATTCAGGCTTAAGACTGAATATAGGTGTGTTTCACAATGTGTCTCATTCTGGTATATAGGATGAAGGAGTCGCAACTAGGCAGGGTATCTTTTTTATTCTCACAGAAATGGCAGTAGACGAGACAAGCCCGACTTTAAAGGTACTTCAAAGGTACATTTCAACTCTCTTCTCCTATCATGATAAGCTCCTCTAGAAACACTTTCACAGACATACCCAGAAGTAATGTTTAATTCAAGATCTGGGTACCAGGTGACCCAATCAAGTTGACACATAAAATTAACCATCACACCACCCATCTATCATAAGATCATGGCAAGGATATGTATGCATAATGCCACTACTACAAGTGACTGAATAATTATGACAATTTAATCTACCATGTCTGCTGCATCCCAAGAGTTGTTATAAGCACTGAGGATATAGCAGTGCTGAAAACAGGCAAAGCCACAACACTGCTGGGTTTTAACTGGCAGTTGAGGAAACATAAAAACAATGAGCACAACCCCAGGTGTATTTATAAAATGTTGCACAATGTTAAAAATGTTAATGGTAGGTCGGAGGCAGTGGCTCATGCCTGAAATCTCAGCACTTTGGGAGACCGAGACAGGCGGATCACCTGAGATCGGGAGTTCGAGACCAGCCTGACCAACATGGAGAAACCCCAATCTCTACTAAAAATACAAAATTAACCAGGTGTGGTGGTGCATACCTGTAATCCCAGGTACTCAGGAGGCTGAGGCAGGAGAATGGCTTGAATCCAGAAGGAAGAGGTTGCGGTGAGCCAAGGTCACAACATTGTACTCCAGCCTGGGTAGCAAGAGTGAAATTCCGTTTCAAAAAAAGAAAAAAAAGTTAATGGTAGAATCAATGGTGGGTAGACAGTGAAATGTTTGAAAAAGTGAGGTAGGTTAAGGGGTTTATAAAGTAGATGTCTTTGTGATATTTTGGATAGGGTGGTAAGGGAAGCATCTATGAAGAGCTTACAAGATGAGAAACCCTGTCTCTTCTAAAAAATTCAAGACTAGCTGGGTGTGGTGGCTTGCGCCTATAATTCCAGCTACTCTGGAGGCTGAGGCAGGAGAATTGCTTGAACCTGGGAAGTGGAGGTTGCAGTGAGCTGAGATTGTGCCACTGCACTCCAGCCTGGACAACAAAAGTGAAACTCCGACTCAAAAAAAGAAAAAATAATAGATGCATAGATCAATGGAACAGAATCTAGAACCAAAAACTAATGTCACATACCTAGAATCAGCTGATATTTGACAAAGTTGACAAAACCATATGCTGGGGAAAGGACCCATATCTCTTACTATATACAAATCAAACTCAAGATGGATACAAGACTTAAATATCAGATCTGAAACTATAAAAATCCAAGAATAAAACCTAGGAAAACTCATTTTAAAATTAGCCTAGGAAAGGAATGTATGAGTAAGACCTCTAAAGCAAATGCACAAAAAAACAAAGATAGACAATTGGGACTTAATTAAATTATAAAAGCTTTGCACAGTAAAAAGCATAATGAACAGAGCAAATAGACAACCTACAGACTGGATACAATATTGGCAAAATATGAATCTGACAGGAGCTAATATCCAGAATCTTCAAAGAACTCAACATGTCAAAAAAAACAAAACAAAACAAATAACCACATTAAAAAGTGGGCAATAGATATGAACAGACATTTTCAAAAGAAGACATACAAGTGGCCAACAAAAAACTGCTCACCATCACTAATCATCAGAGAAATTCAAATTAAAATAACAATGAGTTGCCATCTTACAACAGTATTAATGGCTATTATTAAAAAGTCAAAAAACAACAGATGTTGGTGTGGATGTATAGAAAAGGGAAAACATATTATGTTGGTGAGAATGCAAATTTGTACAGCATGTTTGGGAAATGTCAGGGTCACCACCTGTGGGGGTCTGTCCTGCAGACCCTGACTCAATGATGGATGAATAAATTCACTCACACAAAGAATACAGTGAATGTGATGGCTGGGGTGACCAGGCCACTCACAGGCACTCGAGGACAGTGCTTGAAGACATAGCAGCCACTGGCCCCAACACGCTGACCTTTCTAGTCTTTATTCAGGATGTATTAAATGACAAAACCTTTGAGTCAACACCACTAGAGTGAAGAGATTAAAGGACAGGTTCCAAGGCCTAAAGTAAACACCATTAGTGAGTATATCTCTGGTCAACCTCCCTCCAAGACAGCCATCCAGAATGATCAAAGGTTAGTTTATAGGATCACATGAGTAAACAAGTTACTGAGATAAACTCCCCCACATTTCCTAGCTATTTACTTTTCTTATCAACTAAAGATAAAGGGGATAAGTCTACCTTCAGCCAAAACTTCTAGTGAAACTATGTAAACTTCTCATGAAACTATGCAAACTTCTCAGCCTTCCAAAAAAGTTTGTGACTATATTCTATAACTTTCTCTAATATTTTTCCCTTAATATTTTTGCCACCACCTTGACTGAACTCTCAAAGGGAAACAGTATGGATATTTCTCAAAGAACTAATAATAGAACTACCATTCAATCTAGCAATCTCACTACTTGATACCTACCCAAAGGAAAAGAAATTGTCATATCAAAAAGATATCTGCACTCAAATGTGTATCACACACACACACACACACACACACACACACACACACATACATATACATACACACACACACACACATATAATATATGGAGTACTACTCAGCTATAAAAAAGAATGAAATGCCTGGGCATGGTGGCTCATTCCTATAATTCCAGCACTCTGGGATGCCAAGGCAGGTGGATCACCTGTGGTTAGGAGCTCGAGACCAGCTGGACCAACATGGTGAAACCCCATCTCTACTAAAAATACAAAAAATTAGCTGGGTGTGATGGTGGGTGCCTGTAATCCCACCTACTTCGGAGGCAGAGGCAAGGAGAATCGCTTGAACCCGAGAGGCAGAAGTTGCAGTGAATCAAGATTATGCCATTACACTCCAGTCTGGGCAACGAGAGTGAAACTCCATCTCAAAAAAAGAAAGAAAATGAAATCGTGTCTCTTGCAGCAACATCAATGAAATTGAAAATTCATTATCTTAAGTGAAATAACTCAGAAACAAATAAAATATTGCATGTTCTCACTTGTAAGTGGGAGATAAATAATGTGTATACATAGATACGGACAGTGGAATCAAAGATACTGGAAATTTGGAAATGCAGGAGACTTTGAGGGTGATGAGAAATTACCTAATGGGTACAATATATACTATTAGGATGATGGTTACACTAAAAGCCCAGACCTCACCACTAGACAATATATTCATGTAACAAAACCACATTAGTGCCCCCTAAATATATACAAATTTTTTAAAGACATAGTTAACAACTCAACTAAAATATCTAATAGTAATAATAACAACTAATGCCTGTATAGTGCCATTAACAACTGCGTGTTCCTGTTCTGTCAAAATTAATATGTTGAAATCCTAACCCCTGGTGTGATGGTATTAAAAGTAAGGATTTTGAGATGTAATTAGGTCATGAAGACACACTCATGAATGAGATTAATGCCTTTATATAAAGATGCAAAACAGTTTGTTTTTTCTGTCTCTGCTCTCTGCCATTTGAATATTGAATGAGGAGTTGACAGTCTGCAACAGGAAAGAGGGCCCTCACCAGAACCTGACCATGCCAGCATCTTGATCTTGGACTTTCAGCTTCCACAAATGTGAAATAAAAGTCTATTGTTTATAAACTGCCCAGTGTGTGGTGATTTCTTATAGTTAACATAGGTTCTTATTATTTGACAGACTTTATTGTAAGCACTTTAAAAAATATATTAACTTAATTCTCACAAAAACCTACAATGTGTTGTATTAGTTAGTTTTTGCACAGCTGATAAAGATATACCCAAGACTGGGAAGAAAAAGAAGTTTAATTGGACTTACAGTTCGACTTGGCTGGGGAGGCCTCAGAATCATGGCAGGAGGTGAAAGGCATTTTTTACATGGCAGTGGCAAGAGAAAATGAGGAAGATGCAAAAGCAAAAACCTCTGATAAAACCTTCAGATCTCGTGAGACTTATTTACAACCAAAAGAACAGTACGGGAGAAACCATCCCATGATTCAAATTATCTTCAACCGGGTCCCTCCCACAACACATGGGAATTATGGGAGTATAATTCAAGATAAGATTTGGGTGGGGACACAGAGCCAAACCATATCATGTGTGTAGTATTATTATCCCCATTTTTGTATGAGCAAACAAGTTACAGACATTAAATAACTTGCTCAGGGTCACAGAGTTGCTGAGTGGTGGAGTGAGAATGTAAATTCAGGCAGTCTGGCTCCAGAATTTTTTTTGCTTTTAACAATATAACATTACTGAAAGTAAATAACAGGTATCCGAAACTTATGGCCCAAACTGAGCTCAGGTACTCCCACAAACCAAGCTTTTACCTCCAGAGATTTTTCTATGTCAAAAAATGGCAACTCCAGGCTGGATGTGGTGGCTCATGCCTGTAATTTATGTACTTTGGGAGGACAAGGTGGGTGGATCACTTGAGGTCAGGAGTTTGAAACCAGCCTGGACAACATAGTAAAACCCCATCTCTACCAAAAATACAAAAGTTTGTTGGGCCTAGTGGCACGTTTCCATAGTCCCAGCTACTCAAGACGCTGAGACAGGAGAACTGCCTGAACCCTGAAGGCAGAGGTTGCAGTGAGCTGAGATCACACCACTGCACTCCAGCCTGGGTGACAGAGCAAGACCCCGTCTCAAAAAAAAAAAAAAAAGACACTCCACTTGCTTAGGTAAACAATATGGGAGTCACCATTTATTTCCTACTGTGTCACAAAACCCACATCTTGTTCAACAAATCTGACATTTCCACAACCTCCATATTTCCACAACCTCCATTGCTGTCATTTTGATCCAAAACACCATCATCATGTTTCATCTGGAAAACTGCAATAGTATCTTAACTTTGCTCCTTCCTTCCATTTTACCTCTCCTGTATCAAACTCTCCAGTGGATTTTCATCTCACTCACAGTAAAAGTTTCAGTCCTTACAGTAGTCTATAAGGTTCTGCATGATCTTCCTCTATATGTTTCTCATTTCATTTCACCCTACTCTCCTGCTCACTCATTATGATCCAGCCATACTAGCCTCCTAGCTATTCCTTAAAAACATCAGGCTTGGCCAGGCACTGTGGCCCACACCTGTAATCCCAGCACTTTGAGAGGCCAAGGCAGGTGGATCACAAGGTTAGGACTTCAAGATCATCCTGGCCAAGATGGTGAAACCCAGTCTCTACTAAAAATACAAAAATGAGCCAAGTGTGGTGGCGGGCACCTGTAATCCCAGCTACTTGGGAGACTGAGGCAGAGAATTGCTTGAACTCGGGAAGCAGAGGTTGCAGTGAGATGAGATAGCACCACTGCACTCCAGCCATCTCAAAAACAAAAGACAAAAAACATCAGGCTTGCTTGTGCTTCAAGGTCATTGCAATTGCTGTTCCTTCCATATGCCTAAAATGCTATTGTTTAGATATCTGCATAGTTCACTTCCTTACTTCCTTCAAGCCTTTATTCAAATGTCGTTTTCCTAGTGAAGTTTTCTTGGCCACACTATCTAAACTCCACCCAACCATTGTACAATCTCTCCTCATGCTTTATCATTTTTTATTTTTTCTGTTTTTTATTTATTGCCTATATCCTTCCATTAAAAAGTAAGTTCTATAAGAGTAAGAATTTCTATTAGTTTTCTTTGCTGCTGTATCCTCCGTGTCTAGAATAGCATTTGGCACATAGCTGGCTCTCAACAAATATTTGTTGAAACAAATAAATGAGTTAAACCAAGTAATTTTTAACAGTGGAAATTTCAAGTAAGGTAGGTTTTACTTGGTTGAGGGGTATGTATTATCCAAGGTGTCTTTCTCTTAAAGACAGAGATTGGCCAGTCATAGTAGCTCATACCTATAATCCCAGCACTTTGGGAGGCCAAGGCAAGCTGCATGAGGTCAAGAGATCAAAACCATCCTGGCCAACATGATGAATCCTCATCTCTATTAAAAATACAAAAAATTATCTGGGCATGGTGGCACAAGCCTATAGTCCCAGCAACTTGGGAGGCTGAGGCAGGAGGATCACTTGAACCCGGGAGGTGAAGGTTGCAGTGAGCCGAGATCACACCAATGCACTCCAGCCTGGTGACAGAGCAAGACTGTCTCAAAAACAAACAAACAAACAAACAACAACAACAAAAAAATGAACAAACGAAAGAGATCTTCAGATTCTTCTCTCATTTCAGGCATGTGAGTCACATTTCTATAGACCCTCACTGACCTGGAACTAAACTTACGATGTAGATTGCTATCACTAATAGGCTAAATTTGACCTGCATAGAGTTAACCGATGTAAGTAACTTAAGATATTACATAGCCTGGTAAGTTTTTTCTTATGAGGACTTTCCCAGCCAATATCCTTGTAGCTTTTAGATTGGAAAAACATAGTCCTCAGATACATATCAATGAGTTTCAATACCCTATGGCATTCTTTTAAAATTTACAGTTGACTAGTGTGAGTACTCTAAGGGGAAAGCTCCTTTCTGTTAAAGTTTTTAAACTTCTGCATTGTTAAAAAAATTCTTAGGGGAAAATCCTCGTTAAACTTTAATTATTAACATTGAGTACTGATAAAAAAAAGAATTTTAAAATATTCACTTTGTATCAATCAGTTAATTCTTTGAAGAGATTTCCAGCTGAAACCCTTTATGGCACCTGGGCTTCATGGGTACAGGAATTTTAATTGAACTCTAAAAGAGACAGCCTCTATATAAAGTATGAATATGTTTGTACACATCTTCATAAGCCACTTTCTTAACAGTATTTTTCTTAATGGAGACATTCAAATATTACATTTGCTATTAACATCAATGGAATTCAGTTATACTTTTAAAATAAATACATGTTATGGAGTACCTAGTTTAACTGGGAACTGGCATGAAAGAAAATCTGTTGCAATTTTAAGACCGGTGGTCTGAGCATGTTATAAAAATCTCTGTATTAAGACATTGCATTGCCCCATTATTTGAGCTGGCATTTTGGTCCTACCTTGAGGACACATAACTGACCCACAGACCATTTTGTGATTAACAGACAGTGACTGCTGTAAAACAGTAAGTTTAGGTATTTTTTCTGAGCTCCAGTGTTATTAGCCTTAGACAGCACAGAAACAGTAGTAACCGCTGATCCAGCTATGAAAGTGTGAAGGGAAAGGAAGCCTGTGATCTCCGGGAGAGTGTGATTGTCCCATTACCTGCCATTAGTAAAAGTAAGTTTTGTTAAACACAGAGTTATTTATTAAATGGGGAAACTAAGTAGGCTTTAAAGTTGCTTCTAAGATGTGCTTATACTGCTTATTAATTTCAAAGTAAGTTGGAAGAACCAAGGGGAAAATAGTATTCTAGGAAATTTTACCTCTGTCTACATGACTTTGGATAGACGGGACACATTTTGCATACAAACAGAGATTACTAATATTCTAACCCCAGAGGATCAAGCCCAAACCCATATGGCACAGAAGGAATTGTAAATAGAAAATATAAAATAAGATGACATAATGTCAAATATGCAAAATGAAAATAAATGATTAAATTTGCCTATTTAACAAGAAAGACAGTAATGTTTGAATGTAAAAATCTAACTACTTACCTCTTACAAAAAATTCACTTAAAAAAACACAGCAAACACCGAAAAGGTTGAAATAATTAAAGCAATATTAAAAGATATATAAGGCAAGAGATTGTGCCACTGCATTCCAGTCTGGGTGACAGAGGGAGACCCCATCTCAAAAAAAAAAAAAAAAAAAAAAGATATATTTGGAAAATACTAAACAAATTAACCTGGTAAATAAAAATTAAATTTAAAAAAAATTGA
>CAUYQU010018495.1:0-18452 GCA_963574635.1 Cheracebus regulus | reverse complement strand
ATAAAAGAGGTTTTTAATACCCATTTTTAAACTGCATTCTAGCCTGGGCAATAAAACAAGAATCCCATTCTCTCTCCCTCTTTCTCTTCCTCTTTCTTTCTCTCTTTCATTCCTTTTTTCTTTCTTTTGCTGTTTCTTTCTTTCTCCTTTTCTCTCTTTTTCTAAAAAAATAAATTAAAAAAAAGGGAAGGAAAAAAATTTGGATTAATTTTGCTGCTAATAGTTACACTGACCTCAGAGCTTTTCAGATATTGTTTCCTCTCAAGAAGTGCAATCCCCTCTAGCTTTTCATAGTCATGTTACCTTCTAATTTGGTTCTTCAAATACATATGGAACACTTGATGTATGTGTTATGGGTTGAATTGTGTTCTCCCAATATTTGTATGTTAAAGTTGCAACCCCCAGTATCTCAGAATGCAAACTTGAAATAAGTTCATGGTCGATATAATTAGTTAAGATGAAGCATTAGGATGGACCCTAATTCGGTAATACTGGTGTTCTTTACAAAAAGGGAATATTTGTACATACACATACAGACAATGCCATAGGAAGATGAAGGCAAAGATGAAGATAGAGATGGTGATGATGCTTCTACAAGCCAGGATTGCCTGCCAACCACCAGAAACTAAGAGAATGGTAAGGAACAGACTCTTCCTCACGGCCCTCAGAAGAAATCAACCGTGCCAACACCTCGATCTCAGGTTTCTACCCTCCAGAATTACGAAGCAATACATTTGTGTTATTTAAGCCACCCAGTTTGTGGTACTTTGTTATAGGAACCTCAGAAAACTAATACAGTGTTTAATGTGCTTTTTCTTTTTCTTTTCTTTTTTTTTTGAGACAGTCTTGCTCTGTCATCCAGGCTGGAGTGCAGTGGTGTGATCTCGGCTTACTGCAACTTTCGCTTCCCGGGTTCAAGCAATTCTCTGTCTCAGCCTCCTGAGTAGCTGGGATTACAGGCATCTGCCACCACACCTGGCTAACTTTTGTACTTTTAGTAGAGACGGGGTTTCACCATCTTGGCCAGGCTGGTCTTGAACTCCTGACCTCATGATCAACCTAACTCACCTTCCCAAAGTGCTGAGATTACAGCACGAGCCACCGTGCCTGGCATAATGTGCTTTTTCTATTAAGTGGTAGTCTGGTCCCCAGATTTTCTTTTTGTTTTAAATATTATCCAAAGAGTCAATATATTTACAGTATATCTTCTCCACATATTTATATCATCAATTGAATTAATTTTTTTTTTGAGCTACATTTGTATCGTTGTGAATAAAAGTTGTTCGGGGAGACAGTAGAGAAAGAAAATGTGATTACTGATTTCTTTAGACTGAATAAATAAATTTACTTTTCTGTCAGAGGGTGGAAGGGATCAGACTGACTTTCCAGTTGCATTCCTTATTTGATTTTCTAACTAATTCAAGTCCTTTCAGTTTATGTTTGGTTTGTACCTTTTCTTAAAAGATCAGTGAATGCACATAGTTTGTGTATACATTGCTCAGAATCTATATACTGTAAGGCAAGTGTGAGCCTTTCTATTTAAAAGGTTCCTTGCAGCAGGGCACGGTGGCTTATGCCTGTCATCACAGTACTTTGGGAGGCTGAGGCGGGCAGATTACTTGAGGCCAGGAGTTTGAGAACAGCCTGGCTAACATGGCAAAACCTCGCCTCTACTGAAATGCAGAAATCAACCAGGCGTGGTGGTGCTCACCTGTGATCCCAGCTCCTCAGGAGGCTGAGCCATGAGAATAGCTTGAACCTGGGAGGCAGAGATTGCAGTGAGTTCAGATCACACCACTGCACTCCAACCTGGGCAACAGAGTGAGACTGTCTCAAAAAAAAAAGAAAAAGAAAAAAAACCAAATTGTTCTCTGCTGGCAAACTATTGAGGATCTGAACTAGACAACACTGTCCTAAATCCTATGTATTACACAGAAGTTCAACTAGTTTCGGGATCTGTGAAAACAAATAGCATTGAAAATTTTTACCTAACACAGATGTTTTAATCAATGGTGTGTATGTGTCTTGCACAATTAACCACAAATGCCTCCAGAAGATATATGCTATTTCAATGTTCACGTTGGGAGTATCTCTAGAATAAGGACCTGAAGAAGTCCTATCATTCTTCATCTTACTAAGGACTTCAATTCTGGCACTTCATGCATTCACAGTAGAGTTGAGAATCGTGATATAGCTATGCTGATGATTCAAGTTAAAAACACATTTTCTTTGATTATCTGGATGTTGCAGGCAAATGTAGGAACCTATTAGCATGAATTATTATCCAGAGAATTGCTTGATTTTCCACTTCACTTTGCTCATGTAAGCATGGTCTAAATCATTGAGTGAGAAATATTCTTAGCAATGAACTGCATTTAAAACTCTGGTAAAAAGTCATTTTTATCTAATGGGCAAACATAACAAATATAACAACAGTGATTTCTTACACTTTTAGGGTTGACACTGGTGAGATGTCACCATCAAGGGATTTGATGGAGATTACAAAATTTAGAAGTCATGCGTCCTAGTTCAGTGTACTTCAAGGTTCTTTTTTTGTTTTGAGACAGGGAATGCAGTGGTGCTATCAAAATTCATTGTAGCCTCTGCCTTCTGGGCTCAAGTGATCCTCCCACCTCAGCCTCCCAAGTAGCTGGGACTACAGGTACACACCACCACTCCTGGCTAATTTTTTTAAATTAATTTTTTGTAGGCATGGGGTTTCACTTTGTTGCCCAGACTGTACTTCAGGGGTTCTTAGCCTTTTATGTGACATAAACCTCCTTAGGAATTGGTGGAATCATTTGGACACCTTCTTAGAAAAATGTTTTCAAATGTATTTCTAAAACATCATAGGATTACAAAGAAAACCAATTATATTAAAATGTAATCATCAAAATATTTTAAAATTTGATGCTGTAGTACATGTGCATCTTTAATAACATATTAAATATCAAGATACAGTAGCAAATCTAATAAGTTTCATAATTTCAACATAATGTTGGGTGTAAACAATAATTCAAGATATTTACAACATTGTGATGTGCAAATATCTGTGATTTCTGTTGGTAACAAAGTCACTGATATTGCTACATATAAGACATTGGGAGTTACCAATACACATTAATCCAAACAGGATGTGGCATTAGAGTTTTAAATTGAGATAATTATTTAATTAATTAACTAATTAATTTTTTTGAGATACAGTCTCACTCTGTTGCCCAGGCTGGAGTGCAGTGGTGTGATCTTGGCTCATTGTAGCCTCAGCCTCCCAGGTTCAAGCGATTCTCCTACCTCAGCCTCCAGAGTAGCTGGGGTTACAGGTGTGTGCCACTACGCCCAGTTAATTTTAGTATTTTTAGTAGAGACAGGGTTTCGCCATGTTGGCCAGTCTGGTCTTGAACTTCTGGCCTCAGGTGATTCCCCTGCCTCAGTCTCCCAAAATGCTGGGATTACAGGTGTGAGCCACTGCCCCTGGCTGAGATAATTATTTAACCAATTGTTGGGTTCTTATGAATGAGACTAAGACCTTAGGGTAGCTTGACATTGAACTATGTGTAAGGGCAGAGGAGTGCCATCTTCAAAAGGTCTAAAAGCTAATCTGAGTGATATGCATCCCAGGTCAGGAAAGCTCTATAAGTTATATTGCAATGACATTCATTCATTCAACAATTACCTTCTGGGAATCGGGAATTGAGTGGACACTTCCTCAGAAACTTGGTCCTATCTTCTGATATTCAAATGCCAGACATAAAAATCCAGAGATCAATGGGAAACAAAATTGCATTAATTCGAGACAAAGCTATTCATCTTGATTGGACTGGGCTTCAAGACAGGAATGTGTATCTTACATCTTGCCACTCCCCGGATTCTCTCAGTAATCTTGGCCCATTCCCTTTTGTGTGTGTGTTCCAAAATATTTTTATAGACTTTATGTTTTTAGAACAGTTTTAAATTTACAGAAAAATTGAGAAGATAATACAGAGGGTCCTTGTACCCCCTAAACTTAATTTCCCTTATTATTACTATCTTACATTAGTATGGTACATTTGTTACAATTAAGGAACTAATATTCATACATTTTGATTAAAGTCCATACTTCATTCAGATTTTTTAGTTTTTGCTAATTGTCTTCTTTCTGTCCCAGGGATGCCACATTATGTTGCCCTGCCTCCGTGGACTCTTAGACTTCTCTTGACTGTGACCGTTTCTCAGATTTTCCTTGTTTTTGTTGATCTTGACTGTCTGAAGGAGAACTGGTCAAGTATTTTATAGAATGTCTCTCAGTTAGGATTTGTGTGATATTTTTGTCATGATAAGATTGAAGTTACGGGTTTGGGAAGGACTATTGCCAAAGTAAAGTTCCATTTTCAAGACCACATATCAAGGGTACAAGCTCTCAACTTGAGTTGTCACTGTGGATGATGACCTCAAGTTATCACTGTTGATGATCAAGTGACTGAGGTAGTGTTTGTCTGGACCGCCTGCCAATTCATCTTTTACACTTCTATAATTAACTGCTAAAGAGAAAAGAATTCTCATTACACATGATAACCTCATCCTTTACGGAATCGTAGATCTAGAAGAGATTTTGGCCGATTAGTTGGTCCAGCCTCTTGTCTCTATATTCAAGCCATCCTGCACAGATGAGTTTGTGGTAGGCCTGTTTTTAAAGATAGAATGGGGCTGGGTGCGGTGGTTCAAGCCTGTAATTCTAACACCTTGGGAGACTGAGGTGGGTATATCACTTGAGCCCAGGAGTTTGAGACCAGAATGGGCAACATAGTGAAATCCTGTCTCTACAAAAAATACAAAATTTAGCCAGGTGTGGTGGTGTGCAACTGTAGTCCCAGCTACCCAGGAGGCTGTGGTGGGAGAATCACCTGAGCCTGGGAGGTCAAGGCTGCAGTGAGCTGTGATTGTGCCACTGCAAAAGAATTCTGAACTCTTGACAAATGAGGTTCTCTGGTTCAATCAATCAACAAATATGCAATGTAGAGTGTGGGAACCATATGCAAGCTGCTTAGATATATGTGTAACTCTAAGGCACTTATACCATCTTAAATCATTTCTGGAACAAGGTGGTGTATGAGTGAAGATACAAATAATTTTTTAAAAAGCAGTATAACACAGTGGGAATCAGTGGGTTATAAACACAGTTTTTGGACTCATAAGGTCTAAATTTACTTTCCAGGTCCACTGAATGAAGACATGCCACTTTAGACAAGTCACTAAGGCCTTTCTAAGCCTCAGTCTCCTTAGCTATAAAATGGGGACAATCGTACCCATTATTAAAAGTTGTGCAAATCAAATAACCTATCGAAAGCATCTGGCACATAGTAGGTCTTCAATACAATGTAGCTATTGTTATTAAACAGGAAATAATTATATGACACTGCAATCATTATATTGCACAGTGTCATGATAGTTAATATGGCACTGTAAATGAAATGCAGTGTGTTTCAGAAGGGCTTTCTGCTGAAGGAATACACATTGTGGATCTTGCTCCTTAGTTTTCTTTCTGCTTCCCTGCTTCCTCCACTCTCTACTTTCTCCCTTGTTTGTTCTCAGATTTCATTACCTCCTCCCTGTTCTGTTAGTAGTTGGTGCCTTCACACCATTCCCCACTGCCAAGCCCTTTTGTTACACTGGCATTTCTGAAGCAGCTGAGTTTCTTAGCGACTGCTAAGAATCACTTCTCCCCCAGGTAGTCAGGGCGGGGCAGAGAGCAGACAAGAGTGGAGAAAATGTTTCTGTGTACAGGATTTGGATTCCTGCGTTTGTTTGTTTTGTTTTAAGTGGTTGCTTTGTCGATCCTATTACTGTAAAGGGTAATGATATTTGGGAATGAAAGTCTATGAATAAGTAATGATAATAGAAGTAAGACCCAGAACTGTGGGATAGAAAGCTTGTGTTAAAAATAGTCTGTCATTTTCCACTCTGCCTGCTAAGCCTTTTCCTAGACTGAAAGACACAGATAGTGCTTCTGCGAGCTGAGCCAACACAGCATGGCGGGAGTCATTCCACAACCCAAAGAAAACCACACTCCCGAGCAAAGCAACTTTCTATTGTGGTCAAACCACGTCCACTGGGTTTCTCTGATGTAGGCAATGAAACTTTTTTCCCCAAAGCTTGGTAACCTGAGTAAAAAATGTAAAATGTATTGATTTTAGCATGGAAACTACAAAATGAGAACACGTTAGGCTCTGAGAACTTTATGTTTCTTGAGATAGTGATTCTTAGTTATTTGATTCAATTAAAACACAGATATGAACAAGGGGAAACATAAGGAATTCCGGTAAGAGACTTCAGCTCAGGATGAAAATGTAAACCATGGCATCAGAGGCATCATGTATGTCATTATCTAGAAGGCTGGTCAAACTGAAGTCCTGCGGCCCCAGCACAAATGGCTGCCAAACCCTGATTCTAGTGAACTAAGAGAAAACAGACAGTAATGCAAGCAGACTTTGTACTGAGAATATTCTCCAGTTCAGGAAGCCCAGATCCTAGGAGCACAAGCCAAGACATTACAACCGATGTGAGCAATTGCTCTGGTGCCAATCGTGGCCTCGGATTTATTGCTTTAATGGCTAAGGTCACAGGCTAAGGCATTCTCCAGATTCTGCTATTGAATACAGACACCACCGCCCTTCCTGTCTCCCCACCATCAAACACCAAGAGTCTGGTAGGGCAGAACTGCACAAATGGGAAACACCCATCAAATGCAGCAGGAATATTAACTTCACTAGGAAGGCTTTATATGCCATTACTTTAGAAAGGATTCCTTGTTAGTCCTACCATTAAACAATTAAATTGTCAGAGATGAATTCTCTGCATGTGTGTGCAGAGCTTGCCTGTGTGTGCAGGATGTGTAATTTCCCACTCAGGTGATGTCTGCTGCAGGTTGTCTTTCTCTCTCTCTGTTTCCCTCTCTCTCTCTCTCTCTCTCTCTGTCTCTCTCCCTCTCTCCCTCTCCCCCCCACCAATTGTATGCTTTTCCCTTTACATTGTTGAAAATAAATACATCTTTCTGATGGTATAAGCAGTTTTTGTTATGAACTTTGATATGCCTACACATTTTATACCACACAGAAAGTAGTAATATAAAATGAAATGCTCAAAAATTAATTTGTCTCTAGGTATTTCTTGGCCAGAACATGATTCCTTAGTTCCCCTCTCCTGACACTAGTTATTGATACAGTCAATTTACTCTCCTTGCAGTCTGTACATGGATGTTACATCAAAGAACTCTAAATCAAGTCAAAACTAATGCTTACAAATGGGAAGAATGATGAGCAAATGCTGTGTTTCCCTTGTTTTCATCCTAAGTAAGAATTTATGCTTTCATAATTCTGGTTTACATATCCTAGTTCCCTACTGTAAAATGTTTGACCTAGGAAAATCAATGCTTGTGACAAGTATACACGTTTCACTTAAACCTAGTAATAATTATTTTAGTCAAGAAAAAGCATACTACCTAAAATAAATTTAATGTTATTTAATACGTATAATTAGGGCCACACTTAAATCTCTATACTTTCTTGCATAACTCATATTTTTACTTAATTGGAATGTATTCTTGCCCTTGTCAGTTATCAAAACTTTTCTTTGAGGCTTTAATGTTTTAAAAATGCTAAAAACAAAATAGACTAGCTATATATTAAAATGAAAAGACTTTTAGAAATTCCACATGTATAAAGTGAAGGGGCCAGGTGCAGTGGCTCATGTCTGTAATCCCAATTCTTTGGGAGTCTAAGGCGGTAGGATCACTTGAGGCCAGGAGTTTAAGGTTGCAATGAGCTATGATCCCACCACTACATTCCAGCCCAGGTGACAGGGTGAGACACTGTCTCTAAAAATGAATTAACAATTAAAAGAATAAGGGGACGGATAAGCTTAAAAAATACTTCCAATATCTGCGAATCCTCCAGCTCCTAAGAAAATTATGTTGGATTAATTCTCTATGTGCTGGTGTGACTATTACTCACATAATGAATGCTTCTTGATTGTGATGACATCGCAGTATTACGAACATATCCCATGAATGAATATTAGGCTTCATAAAATGTTTAGCCTATCTGTTTTATAACAATGTGCAGAAGGGGCAAATTGAGAAGGAAAGGAGCCTTGAAATCAGATTATTAGTAGCTTCAGTTTCTCTACAGACTGCCAGTTTTTTGGATGTCATTTTCTTTGGCTTATGATATGGTTTGAATATGTCCCCTCTGGATCTTAAGTTGAAATGTGATTCCCAGTGTTGGGAGTGGGGCAAATTCCCCATGAATGGCTTGGTGCCATCCTCGTGGTAATGAGTGAGTTCTCACTCCGTGAGTTCATGCAACAGCTAGTTTTTAAACAGAGCCTGGCACTTCTCTCCTCTCTCTTGTTTCCTTTCTCTCTATGTGATACAGGCTTCTCCTTTGCCTTCCACCATGATTGTAAGCTCCCTGAGGCTCTCACCAGAAGCAGATGCTGGCACCATTCTTATACAGCTTGCGGAACTCATGAGCCAAATAAACCTCTCTTCTTCATAAATTACCCAGCTGCAACACAAACAGACTAACACAGCTTATATCTTTTTTTTTTTTTTTTATCCAGTCTTGCTCTGTCGCCAGGCTGGAATGCGGTGGCGTGATCTTGGCTCATTGCAACCACCACCTCCCAGGTTCAAGTGATTCTCCTGCCTCAGCCTCCCGAGTAGCTGGGATTACAGGCATGCACCACCACACTCAGCTAATTTTTGTATTTTTAGTAGAGACAGGGTTTCACCATGTTGGTCAGGATGGTCTCAATCTCTTGACCTCATGATCTGCCTGCCTTGGCCTCCCAAAATACTGGGATTACAGGTGTGAGCCACCATGCCCAGCCACATATATCTTTTTTTTTTTTTAAATAGGATGACACTGATATGATTTTTGGAATCTCCTCCTGTTACATGGCCAGAGTTATATTTAAGTGTAAGCTGGGGTACCTGCTGTTTTCCAGCTGTGGGAGCCCTTACACAGCCCCACACAGCCTCTTCCAGGCCTCACCAAAATCTGCCTTCAGATTTTGGACTCCTTCTTCAGTCATTCATACTTCTGAATTTGGGCTCTGTCCCCATGCTGACCCATGTGTTTAGATTTCTGGTCAGGAAAAAACTGTACAGACCCTTACTGCCAAAGGCAGGAAGAGGATAAATGAGGAACATTCTCCTTGGAAGAAGAGAAGGAAAGGGGAACAAAGAAAGGTAATATTCTCAGAAGATATCTGTGTCACCATTTTTCTTATATACTTACTATCTCATTTCATTGTGTAAAAAGGTTGAACTGCCCCACCTCCAATATACACACATACCCCACACACTCTTTCACCATCTTTTACTTAAATAACCTCCTTCCACCTTCTGTGCTTTCCCTCCAATAGCACTGCCATCTTCTCTAATATGACTATTTTTAAAGTTAGCTTTAACTCATCCCGTGCCCTCATGCCTGGCACATTCTGTTCTTTCACTTGTGGAACTCATGGATGTTATCCCTTAACCTCCAAGAAGGTTCCCTTCCTCCTCCCCTCTGGTTATCCAGGTCCCATCCAAATTTCATCCCTAACTTAGGACCTATCTTTTCCCTGAAGACTTGGGATGAATATTGAGGTTGATGTACACATGGTTACCACACTCTTTTTATTATGATGATGATTATTGTTCTTAATATAGAGACAGGGTCTCGCTATGTTGCCCAGTTTGGTCTTGAAGTCCTGGACTGAAGCAATCCACCTGCCTTGGCCTCCCAAAGTATAGGGATTACAGACATGAGCCACAGTGCCTGCCAGGTTATCATACTCTTTTAGCTGATATAATATTAATAGTATTAAATGTATTTGAATTGAAAATTTGTAATTGAAAAAGTTACCAAGGATGTTAGAATAATGTCTCTTTACAAATAATTGGTATGGGTCAGGTGTGGTGGCTCATACCTGTAATCCCAGCACTTTGGACCAGCACTTTGGGAGCTGGAGGATCACTGGAATCCAGGAGTTTGAGACCAGCCTGAGAAACAAAGCAAGACCTCCATCTCTACAAAAAATAAAAAAATAGCCAGGAGTGATGATGTGTGTGTGTGTGTGTAGTTCCAGCTACTTGGGAAGCTGAGGTGGGAAGATCGCTTAAGCCCAGGAATTTAAGGTGGCAATGAGTTGTGATCACTCTATTGGACTCCAGCCTGGACAATAGTGACACCCTAACTCTAATTTTTTATAATTAAAAAAGGATTGATATGTTTACTGTAAACCATTCATACCTATTTACTAATATAGGTTTTCCAAAGTAGTACCTTGAGCAAGTGTCTGTCTCTCTGTCTCCATATATATATATATATATATATATATATATATAGTAATTTCCATTAAGAAATAATACTCATTAGCTTGTATTGCATCTGAAATCATATCATTAGTTATTAATTACTTTGATTAAAGTTTTTGTAGCATTATGAGATGCCTATTAAAATACAAATATCCCAAAGAGAGATAACACTCCAAGCTCATTATCAATGATTTACATCTTTTCAGGAATTATTGCAGGATTATCTATGAAATATCAAATCACTTTCCACCTGTGATGGTAAATAAGTAAATTCAGCCACATGAGGAAGCTCACTACATGACTACTTATGTGTCATGATATCAGGGCAATTAGAAGGGACTTCCTGCTACCCAAACTCCACTATCCCATCCCAAGTATTTTATTTTAAGTTTTAGTCAAAAGGGTTTTTGTATACTATTAAATATAGATATTCCTGAAAGAGGTCACACATGAAGCCCATAATGTTATTTTTTGCATCTCTGAACAAATGCATTTATCAGATTCTTCAAGATGCTGACCTAAACCCTTTACTGTTTAATTCTCTGAAATGTCTTCAATAATTATTAAGTCCTAAGACTTCAACCTTAATGTTTATTGAAATAATAATAAATTTCTGTGATTTGCTCTCATATGATGTCCACACCTAGACTGGAATATTCAGCTAACCAGTGGACGTCCCCATCTACACTTCATACTCAGAATGCCCAGACCCAACACATGCTATTCCCTTCATACCTGCTTCTCATTTGCTACGGGTTGACTCAGCCACACAGTAGTAACATCACTCAAGCAGTAACGTCAGAGGCATCTTTCTTCTCTTCCCCAGTCAGTGATTATATCCTGAAGATTCCAGCTCAGTGATACCTTGCGCTTGAAGGGGCTCTCATTCAGAGGCTCCTGTCTCATGCAGACCTGCAGTTTTCCTCCCTAGACTCCCAAAAGAGCTTCTCACTCACAATCTCCAGGACCACTCCCCACTGCACATCCCTCTTCCTAAAGCTCAGCTTCGACCGTATCATCATCCAGTTTGAAAACTTGAATGTTCCTCATTGCTTATTAAACTCAGACCAAACTCATCTTGCTGTTCAGTATATATTATGATATACTGTATTATGTATTATCATACTCTGTATTATGTAAAATCCTATACTGTATTATCATATACAATATTAAGATACACTGTATTATGATACACTTCTATTTTCGTGTACTCACTAATAAAACCAGAACACTCACTCTCCTCAAAGATTTCTGTTGCTTTCCAGGCTACGTGCCTTTCCTCAAATTGCTTCCTTCACATTTCACTCATTCCCCATTTCCAGCCATTGAGAGCTACCTATCTTCAAGATCAACTTCAGTTTTACTTTCTTCACTAAGTCTTTCTGGCTCTCCCAGCTGGATGTGATCATCTCACTGTGGGACTCCCATGGCGTCCGCTGTGCCCCGACTTACTAAATAGTACCATCCTGTCTATGAGTGTCTTATGCTACTCACTGTATTGACAAACCATAAGTCTATGAACAGTGTCTTATTAATCTCTACTTCAACTGCAGTACCTAGATCAATTCTCGCATATAAAATGCACATAATTATTGAAGTGCTTCTGAATGACTTTTGAAGGAGGATAAGAAAGTGGAGGAGTTCTGAAAGAGTGGCTATGCCAAGAAATTATATCATAGGCTCCTAGAGAGCAACTTTACACACTTTGTAATCTTACATAAGACTGTAGCTTAGCACAAGCATCTTGGCAATGATGAAAGTTTGTGTTGGGGGCAAGGCAGGCTGGTCCAGAGCACCAGCATCCATTTGGGTAAAATCTAGTACCGGGGACTCTCCGGTAGGGAGGGCAACTGAGTCCCAAGAATCTTGGTAGTACCTTCAGGTCCTGGAAGGCTGCGGGGAAGATGGCGGCTCTAGGCCAGAGGATTCTGGGAGGCAAATAAGGTAATAAAACTAACTGCCTGTTTCACCATTCTACATACACTAGATTAGACTGGCACTATTTTAATCTTGTTTGGGTTCTATATATACATGAAACTGTCAGTCAGTTGTTCAATCAAATCCTTATGTATTTATTGAGTGCTTTCAATATGCCAAGCACTTGCACTGTGCTAGGTGCTGAAGTGATGGGGGCTAACGAAAAAGACAAAAGTCCCTGCCCTTATGGACCTTACTTTCTAGTGGAAGAAGAGAAGTGATAAATTGAACACATACATAAAAGATTAGAAGGTGATCTTTGTTTTATCCTCTGGATGAAAATCAAGCAGGCTATGAAGGTGAAATGTTAGAATTTCAATCACAGCAGTCAGGGCTTATTAAGAAGATGATAGTTGAGCAGGGATGTGGAAGATGTGAACATGTGTCTGTGCAGCCATCTGAGGAAAGAGCTCCACCGGAAGAGGACACAGCCAGTGCAAATGTTCCGAAGAAAGCAAGGCTGGCGGTTAGAGAAACAGAGAGGAGGCCAGAGTGGCTGGGGTGGTTGGAGGCAGCGTGAGATCAGAGAAATAAAGAGAGACTTCTAGTCTTTGTAATCTATGGCAAAAACATGGCTTTTACTTTGGAATGGGGAGCTCCAGGAATAGCTTTGGCAAAAATTGACGCCATTGCTGTTGACCTGAGATTGAACTGGAGAGAGGACCAAAGGCGTAAGCAGGGAGACCAGTTAGGAGGCCATTGTAACATCCCGGGCAGAAGATGATGATGAAAGCATGGACCAGAATAGTGGTGGTAGAGATGATGAGAGGTGATCAGCGTCAAGAAAAATTTTAAAGGTAGCATCTCAAGGACTTTCTGATGTATTAGATAGAGGAGATGAAGGAAAAAAAGTCAAAGATGACTCTAAGGATTTTTGTCAGCACAACTAGAAAAATACTACTGTTTATTAATGGAGACTATTAAAGGTGGCATAAGCTGGGAAAGCAGAAATGATTAGGGGTTGAGTTTTGGATCTGTAAAGCTTGTGATACCTATGAGGCATCTACGTGTAGTCTGAAAGTCAGGAGAGAGTCTGGGCTAGAGACATGAATTTGGGAGTCATCAGAATATAGACAGTATTTGAAGGTAAGAGACTAGATGAGATCACAAGAGAGTGGCCCCAGAGAAGAGCCAAGGTGCAAAGACTGAGCTTGAGGCACCCCAATATCCAGGGGCCTTAGAGAAGAGGGGGAACCAGCAAAGGAGGCTGGGAAGGAACCACCAGTGAGGCAGGAGGCAAATCAGGTGGGTGTGTTGTCCCAGGAGCCAGGATACAGATGTTTGAAGGAGGAGGAGGTGGGCAGCTGGGTCAAATGCTGCTTACGCGTCAAGTTAGATAGATGCAAAATGGCCTTTGGATTTAACAACGTGGAGCGTGGAGGTCACTGGTGACATTGACAAGAACAGTTCAATGGAGTGATGGGATAAGAAAGCCTCAGAGGAAAAGGTTTGAGAATAGACGAAGAATTGGAGAGATTGGGTACAGATGCTTCATCTTGTCATAAAAATGGTCTTTTCTTTGTTTTTGAGATGGAGTCTTGCTCTGTTGTGCCCAGGCTGGAATTCGGTGGCACAATCTTGGCTCACTGCAACCTCTAGCTCCTGAGTTCAAACAATTATCCTGCCTCAGCCTCCTAAGTAGCTGGAAATAGAGGTGCCCGCCACCACACCCGGCTAATTTGTTGTATTTTTAGTAGAGACGGTGTTTCATCATGTTAGTCAGGCTGGTCTTGAACTCCTGACCTTAGGTGATCTGCCCATCTCAGCCTCCCAAAGTGCTGGGATTGCTGGCATGAGCCACCGTGCCCGGCCAAAAATGGTCTATTTTTTTAAGCCAGTAATTCAAACTTTCAGTTAATCCAAATCACTAAAAGGTTTTGTGAAATGGGTTTCAGCAATTTTAAGCCTGGAAGTCTCTTTGTTAACCGAAGGAAAACAACCATTTCCTTCAGTAAATTTGCAGCTCAAAGTATTTTAAGTTTTATAATCAAACTTCTATTTGGAACTTCACACACACAAGCACTCCCCAAAATGATGACATCATAGTTCTCAATTGAATATTGTACCTCATTATAAATAACATTTACTCATTCCTACTATTTCACTATTGATTTATAGTTATTTTTTTTCACATCATAGCTACCACATATTCAACTTAAATTTGTAATGAGGTTTCTCATTCCATAGACATTTGACCACCTTTTATACTTGTAGACACCTTTCGTACTTGTAGACACAGGCTCATGTTGTCAACAGTTGGGCATTGGACCTCAGAAAACATTAAGCTTGGGATTAAAAGCAAGGCAGAGAAAGCTGTCAGTAAAACATGCTAACCTAATGTACCTGATGAGGACAGGGTCTAGTTCATATCCAGAACTGCAAGGATGCTGTGAAGTACAATGACTTGATATTTGTGATATCATTTTGTTGTATGTAACATTAAAGCCAAGGGCAATGCCAGTTTCCCAGAAGGCTCATTTCTCAGAGCCACAGCTCCAAAGATGCCAGTGCACCCATGCTGATACTTAGTCTCATGTTATTTCTCAATTTTATGCCTAATTTGCTCCTTTTGGTTTTATGTATTTTGACACAGCCAAGTGTATGTGGGGATTTCCCCATAGTCCTTTAAATGCTATAAACTTTAATATAGGGAGATAAAAGCCATAATAAGCCATGCCTCCAAGCCCTCACATTTAGTTCTTTACTTGAGTTTGACAACAACCAGTTTTAGATATTGATTTGGATTTCTAAGTATTTGCACTGCTTTAAATGCCCTTGTGCCTTTCCTGACCCTCCTCTCCCACCCAAATGAAAATTATATTCTACCCTTAACCTGGACGTGCAACTTCCATTGACTGCACAAAATGGCATCTTTACAATTCTTAAATTATCATCATTAATGGCCAACATCATGCATTTGAGCCAATGAAATTTAATATGGTTCAGAATAAAGCCAAGATGAATGCCCAATTCCCAATTTTAGGCATCCAACCCTGGAATGTCTTCTGGAAAAAATGAAATAATGCTCCTGGTAGGCTGCTGGGTTTGTCTGTTTTCAGCATAATTGCCATCTCTCAGCTTCCTAATACCCTTAAAACCTCTGAGAATCTTTAATGTACAAAGTTCAACAAAAACACCTTTAAAACAGATTAGTTCTAATTATGTTTAATATTGGTTTGCTGCTTTATTGAATAAACTACATTTCCTTAAAAAAAAAAAAAAGGAAATTCACTTAACTGCATGTCAGTCACCCAAGTTTTAAGTGTACAAATGAAATGGAAACATTTATTACACAAATTTAATTACAATTCTAAGAAATAAACATGCAAATTAGATAGAGTTCAATTTGCAGATGCTAATCCTCATCCTTGATCTTGTTCCTTCCTCCCTTGATTTTCAGTCTGTGCGGCTTCTTGATTCCTAGGGAGCCAGGCAGCCAGAGGTTTGGTTTTTCACAGTCGGAGGATCACTGTTTTAAAGAAGTGTTATATTTAGCACATCTGGCATAGTGGCAGTAAACAAACATTATAGTCTTTGTAACACTTTTGTGCAGGTGACTTCTCCCGATTTTATTAGGTCTATGCCTTCCAAGCCTCTGCCTTCATTACACCTGAAATGACCCATCTCCACTATGGAGGGGTCCCTAGACAGAAGTTATGAATTAATATTTTTTCAAAAACAAACTCTGATTGAGCCCATTATAGGAGAAAACTGCTATTTGCAAAATATTCTGATTCCAAGGCTTAAATTACATTCTCTTGAGCAAGGACAACCTCTTGTATTACTTTTTATTTCCTGGAGGTTTTCCCTGGAGGCTCCCCACCCAGAAAGAGTTGCCAATTCAAGTTGTAGCAGGACCATGGTTGCTTTTTTTTTTTTTTTTTTTTTGTACGTACGCAGCTCAGGCAGGGTCGGGCGGCGAGGGGAGAATAACTGTTTGGTCCTGCAAAGACATCTGTTTCTCATCTCCGTTTGCTGTGGCAAAGGAGAAGAAAGTCTTTTGCAAAAGGCACAGAATTTTTTTTTTTTTTAATCACACGCACACACAACAACAACAAAACTAAACCAAATTTAAAAAGACAAGACATCTCGGAAGGTTGTAGAGTGAATATATTATTCGGCTGGAGCCGAGCCCCCAGGGTTAGGGCGGGAGCCCGAGAGCGCGTGGGGTCTGGGAAGCGGGCTGGAGCTGGGCCCGCGTGTCCCCGGGCACCGGGAGGGGAGGGGAGGAGAAGGCGGAGGGAGGGCGGGAAGGAGGGAAGGAGGCAGGGGGCGGGCTGGGGTGGGGGTGCGGGAAAGGCGCCCCGTGTGCAGCCTGAGGAGCGGCGGCGGCGGGAGCAGAGGGAGGGAGGGAGAGCGTGCGCGCTTGTCATGTTCCCTCTCTCACCCTGGGGGCATCCTGCAGAACCTCTCCTCGGAAATCCACGGGGAAATGGCAAACAGGATTGACGGGTTTCACACGCTCCTCGCTAGACAGAGCCGCTCATTACCATAACCGTCTGCAGCGACGGCGGCGCAGCGCCCCAGTCGCGGCGGCGGGACCTGCCGGGACCCTAGCCCGCCGCACAACCGCGGTCACCGCCGAACGGGCCGCCGGGCCGGGACCGGGACCTGCGCGAGTGTGCACCGGCGGCCGGGCTGGCGCAGAGCCCAGAGCGGACCAGCAGCAGCTCGAGCGCTGCGGCCGCCGCCTCCCCGCTGACCCCGCGGTAAGAGCCGGGCTGGGCGCGGGCCGCGAGGGCGGGAGGGCTGGGCCGGGTGGAGGGCGAGCGTCCCCCGGGGCTCCTGCCGCTCAGACGGGCACCCACGCGGCCTCCCGCGCGCTCTCCCGGCACCAGGGCTGCGCCGAGGTCACCGAGTGGACTCGCAGTGGGGCCAGGGCGGCGTGGGGGCCAAGGCACAGCTGGGCGAGGAGGCGGCGCGGGCTTTTCCCGGGGATGGCGTGCGCCGCGCCGCATTCACCAGGGCGGGAACCGCCGCCTCTTCTAGGGCTGCTCGGGCTGCCACCCGCGCGCACCGAGACAACTCCAGGCGGGTGGGGTCAGCAGCTCTGGTGAGACCTCAGGGTCCTCGGTGGCCGCTTAGTCCCTCATCCTCGGGGACTGGGGTCGGTAGGAGGGGTGCCCCCAGGTCCGGACGCCGCGGCGCTTGGCAGGTGGGGAGGGAAGGACTGTGGATGTCTGGAGCGCGCGTTTGCAAGAAAAAGGAATTGATGCAGTAGCTGACACCTTCTGTCCCCCGCCACCTCCGCCCCCGCACCCTCCTCCCAGGCAGCCAAGCCGCGCTGCGGGCGGCGGCGGCGCCTCTGTCCTCAGCTCACCTCCCCGGCGGGCTGAGGCTGCTGCCCGCCTGGTCCACGCCTCCGCCTCTCTCCTCCCTTTCTCCCCTCCCGCCTCTTCGGCCCTAGCAACTTTCCGAGTGCCCGGCTGCGGCCGCAGAAGCAAGGCAGAGGCGTCCTCGCCGCCAGGTCCCACGAGCGCAGGGCGCTCCGGCAGCCGCGGGCTTCCAGCCTGTTTGGCCCGCGAGGGAGGGAGGGCCGGGCCGGCATCTGCTGCGGGCTGGAGCGCGGGGGTCCGGGCCAGCCCCGCCAGAGCCCTGCCAGCCGCCGTGAGTCATTTCCTTGGAATCCTACCTTTGGTGTTTATTTCCCTTAGAAGGAAACTTGGCTGGAAAAAAAAAAAAAAAAAGGATAAGACATAAAGAATAATAATAGCTCTTATTCTTCAGAAGAGGCACACGGCTCCGGCACCGTAGGAAGACAACTTGCCTTTGTTCCCGGACACTTGGGGTGTTGTTTACTTTCTCCCGTGGCCGGCGGCCGGCGGGCGCTGCTGGCTACCCCGGGAGGGGCTGGGGGCTGCGGCACCGACCCCCCGGGGGTGCGTCTGTGCGGGAGCCAGGATGTGGTTGGTGGCTGCCGCCCGCCTTCAAGAGGTCTGCCCTCCAAACCTCGGACCACCACCCCCCAACCCTGGGCTCCCCTTCATGCTCCTTAGGCCCAGGACCTTCAGCCCCAACACAAGACCCAGCTTCAAGCTCTTGGCCTTGCGGGGCAGCAGCTGAGAAATGTACTTTCCAGGGCAGACAGGTGTACTGCAGGGACCGGCAGAAAAGCGACATCCGTCTGTTTAGAAGG